>JAHHFK020004369.1:0-60223 GCA_024533555.2 Aedes koreicus | reverse complement strand
GGTCAAACCTAGGAATGAGATGTCGCCGGTGTATTGGTGGACGAAGTCGATCGCCGACCGCGGAAGAACATGCCTCCGCGCAAAACGGAGGATGCAGAGAGCGTGGTCCGACGCTGAAAGAATGGAGCGTAAAGGGGCACTAGTCACCGCAAAGGCCGTGCTAAAGTGGTAGATAAAGGCCAGCAAGTGAGCCTGCTCGGAGGGACTGGGTCAAAAAGCCAATACGGGTCCATTGGGCGACGCCAATCAGGTAGTAATGGCAAAAACCAGAGGAACGGCGGCTCCAACCGAGCAATCACCAGAGCTGCTGCAGGTGATCGTTGGAGGACTCTTTCCAAGCCACGACCCGAGTACCTGGCTGCACACCGTCGTAGATGTGTCCATGACCTGCGTTCCAGTATCCAAGACTACAACACCGTCTTAGAGATGAAGGGATGGTCAGCTTAGACGAAAATCCGCAACCACGTGGGCATTGATAACGGCACAACGGGGTCGGAGATGTGGCGACGGTGACGAACGAAGAACTCATTGCGATTGGTAAGTCACTGAAGGTAACCAAAGCGCCAGGACTGGATGGTATTTCGAACTTAGCCATCAAGACGGCTATCTTACTGACTCCAGAAATATTCAGAGTGGTGATGCAAAGATGTCTGGACGAGGGCGTCTTCCCGGACGGGCAAGGCTCAAATAATTATTGTTAGGCTACACATGCATGACGGCTTTGAAACGATTAAACAACATAGAGATTAGGATTTGACAAATAAAAAGGAGGCAATGAACAGACAAGTAAACGTAAACTTGTCTACAATAGAACTATAGGATTTAACTAAATAACGCAGAAGACAAAAACTGACTAAGGCGCACAAAGTGACAAGTGTATTAAACGTGGCATAACGAGGTATGCATCGATGACTTTCAGAGCACATAAGAACTAGACATCTATTAACTAAATTATAAACGACTGAAGAAGTTACAAAGTGCCCTCTTGAGCATATAAACGTAACACGACTAATTAAATAGCATAAAGAGACGCAACGAGGAGGAAACTTCTCTCTCACGAGTCCCATCAACAAACTGGGACTTGTAACATCAGACATTACTCAAACTGGTAGAATTCAAATATCTCAACGACATTTTTGATTCAAAAAAAACTGTTCAAAAATACTTTCGCAGCACATGAACTAAACTACAAAAGACTGAAAAGAGCACAATGACAAACTAAATAACAAAAAGACAAAACGACACCACACAAAACAGCGGACATGAACATGACTGAGAGAAAGGGGAAGCAAACTTGAAAATGTAACACCTGTTGAGGCAGTGTCAACAGCATCTCTATGGGCGACATGATCCTTGCACGGCTGGTGAAATGCTTCAAAAGGAGTTAAGTTATATCATTCTAACGCACAACGAAACAGTAAACCTTCAAAAAAAAAATTAAACATTAGTTTGAAATGTTTTAAAATGCGCAAAATTAGGGCATTCGGTGCGCAGAATATGGGTACTTCACGGTATCTAGAGTTTTTATTCATTAGGGCGAATCTACAATTGAGATACTCTCTCTTGCCTCGTTCTCTTTCATTAACTAAGGTGCCATTTCAAAACTATGGATTTATTCTTTAACACAGATCACAAGATAAGAGTGCTGGCTAGCATATTGGGCAAACAGCCAAACGAATAATGTGAAAATGATTGAGCTATTGGTGAAAGAGAAAGTAAACAGAGAGAGTCTCTAATGAAAAAAAAAAAAAAAAAACCTAGGTATATAGATATATTTTGGAATCGTCGGCGTAAAAGAGCCTCTTGACTGTTTTGTACAAAAGCTTTTCCAATCTGATTAGTCGCTTTCAGTCAGACTTTAGTCAATTCTAGTTCATTTTTGATTGTTTTGGGATTCTTACAAACTGCTGTCTTCATGACAACCCGAAATTTTTCCATGCGGGCGAAGTTCCGGTGAATTCATGTTCTTTGGCGTTTGTGTAGAAATTTCAATTGAGGTGTTATGAAGATTAAGAAGACCGTTATTTAGGCTTGCAGAATGTTTGCCATCCTTTAAAACTTGAGTTACTCGTATACTTGGTCTTCTGTTTGTGATCTTTCCTAGGAAAAGAAGGTTTAGCTTCAGAAAGATCCCGAATTTAAATCCATTCATGGATCTAATAAACTTGAATACAGAAGCAATTCAAAACAGTTGTATTAAGAATTGGTATTTGAATATCTGACATCTTAATCTGAGTAGGGCCAATGGACACTGGAATTGCTAACAAGTTTCAGTACTTTCCAAATCGCTGAATTCTTATGACTTATGCGTGCTTATTTAGCCTATTTATTCAGCTACCCTAGGGGATGTTGAGGGACGGAAGAAAATACAAACTCATCTCGTTAGCTGGACTGAACGGAAATTCTCCAATTTGAAGGCTCCTTTCATAACTTCATAGCTGAGGACATGCCATTAGAAAACTAAGTTAAGAGTCGACGAAAAGCTCGCTTCTGAAGTTCCTCAAGAGAAAAGGAGTTGGCCATTGATGAGTACATTCTGAGTTGAATTGTTATAATGGAAACAAAAACAAATGTTTCATATGCGAGGTAAAAGGGCAATCCACAATAAGTCTGGAAAGCGTGCCTTGAGGCTATGGAAAAGAAAATGTGAACGATTAAATTGAGCTAAGGACAGAAACGAATCAAGAACTATAGTTGAACTAGTGGCTGATTATCTGATAGAACGACAGGAAATTTGGATTTCTGTATTGAGTCGACACCTTATCATAAATCAACTTCTTTGAAATAATGCCTCACTGATTTATTCCATAAAAGCAAAACTCGTAAACGTGCAGCTAGCGAAAGTGAAATCCCGCAAAGTAGAACTCCTTCGAGTCGCCATCAGCATTAATTCTGTGTTCGTAAATTCTCTTCCATGAATCGGAATGACCATAATTTGCACACTCGCACACAACCCGCAGTGTTTTTGTTCGCAAAGGCAGCCAGCAGATCTTTGCCCTGTGCGCCGACCATTTCGGTTTTCTCTGGATCGATATTCCAGTCTGCCTGCTGCTCTGCATGGAAAGTAGGCAGAATTTCGCAGAAGCAAAAAAAAACATGATTTCAGTTTAGTTCTAGTCCGGGTGTATTCCGTTTTCTCGTTCGTTCAACTGCACTTTTCTGCACGGAAATGTGACAGATCCGACCGACTCTCTCCCCGGCTGTCGATGTGTTGGTTCGAACTGTGAGCTCTCGGCCGTTCCGCTTTGAAGCACCCTTCGTCAGTCGGAGCATAGAGTGGTATGCGCGCGCAACGATCCTCTCTCCCGGTGAGTTCCGTTCGATGTTAGAAACTCACACTAGAGGGCGGTTTTCACACCCACACACCTTCGCCGCGTTTGTTGTGCCGGATACCTAGCTATAGTCAGGACGACCAGCTTCAGTTATTCTGACACAGCAAATTGTTTAAATGCTGCCGCGTCGTCTTCGACTCTCGGAGGAGATGAATTCGTTCTGTCTTGTAGGAAGATTCGCATCTTAAAATGGCTCCCCATCGCATGAGGGGACGGCGAAAGCTAAAACCGCGCAACTGGTTGCCCATCGTCGTTTCTTCTCTGTTGTCAGTTTCACCACCCCTATAATACACACAGACGCAGCAGTCAGCACTGCGCGAATTCCGTTCCGACAGTCATACTAATTGGTTTTCCTGCTTTTTTTTTTTCCTCCCCGCACAGAAAATTGAATTCTTCCTGAACAAAGAGATCACACATTTCATCACCGATAAGGACTATCAGCAACAAGCTCAACAACGGGCACCGGAATCCGACGGCGGTCCATCCAGTCAGCAAATTCAACAGCAACCGGCTACACCGAAGACCCCACAAACTCCCAGAACTCCACTTTCCTACGTCTACCAACCGCATCTGCAGCAGTATCTGAACGAAGCATCTCCCTCGTCACCATGTGTCGCCGGTACACCGAATCCGACACCGTCGGCCAGCGGTTCTACTGCCGTAAGTGGACCATATCCCCCCGCCCTATCCTCGAACGCCCAATTTCACAAAATTCTCAAACACCTCTCCCTTTCTAGATCAAACCAACGTTACCCCGCAGCCGTGCGGATGCCATGCTTCAACGTGTCCGACAGCAGCAGCAAAGGAACAGCAGTAACAACCCGGCGAGTGCACCACCGAGCAGTCCGTGCAGTCCGGCTCCATCGAACAACAACACATTCCGAGCGCAGCTCGATCTCTCGCAATCTCCGGCCCACCTAGCCAAGTCCTGGGGTAAACCCATCTGGACCACCGAGTACGCGATAAGATTCTTCAGAAAGGTCATCGAAACGTGCCGCGATCAGGACCCACAGCAATCGCTGGGGAAATCCGGCACCACCGCCAGAACATCCTCCACCGCAGCGGAGCCGCAGCGCAAGGCGGCCAACATCCAACATCTGCGGGGCGATTTCGTAAAAATCGAATCCTACCAACGGCAGTACCGTCCAGCTTTTCAACTGTTCAAAAAGTGGCCGGTTCTGAACCTCAACACCCGGTCCAGCGCATCGCCCTTCAACAGCGATCGCGATCGGCACGGAGGCGCGGCAGGGAAAAGTGTGAAAACAACCACCGCGACCACCAACCAACCGAAGACCACAGCCACCACCAACACCACCAACAACACCAATGCGCGGGCGAAACCAACCCAGCAGCAGCAACGGTGCGGGTATTGCGAAATCTGTCGGATCGAGTACGATGTCCTGGCGAACCATTTGGCCACCGAAGAGCACAGTGCATTTGTGAAGAACGATGCCAACTTTGTGTCGCTGGATAAACTGATCAGTGACGGTGGAGTCGATTTGAAGACGTTCCTCAGCGAGAACCAGACGTTTGTGGAAGAAGAAGAAGAAGAAACGGTGAAAGAAGAAAGTGCGAAACGAGACGCTGAAAGTGAAACAGTAATTGGTGAGAAGAACACTGTAGTGGCATGTGAGGCAGCAGAAGAAGAAAAGGAAGAAGAACCAAGTGAAAAGCGGAAGAAAGAAGAGAAGGAAGAAGAAAATATACGGATTAGAGAGCAAGTGGAACCCGGTAGGCAAGAGTCGCCAAAGGAGCTGAAAACCTATTCGAGGAAGTTCAGAGGTAAGTTGGGATTGCGGTTCGCGAAGGGGGATATTTTTAATCGAAGATTGACATTGTTGAACTGTTTGATTGCAATCATTTCTTATTCGTAGGTATAAGCTTGTTGAAATCTTTTAATCTTTGTCGAACCTCTTAATGGAGTCCCCCTGTGAGGAGTTGGTGCTAACAAAATCGACAAGGAGTTTTCACAAGCGCCAATGTCCCAAAAGTAAACAATGGCTTCTTCCGCAAATTTCTTGAAAATGTGAACTCGCTCAAGTAAACTACCACTTCTCCTCTGTACAATCATCGTGCTAATTTACTATCATTAAATTAGCATTCTCGAGAAATTTGCGGAAGAAATCATTGTTTACGTTTGCGACATTGGCCCTTATAAAAACGCCATGTCGAAATGTTCTGTCCACTTAGTGAGGAAGTCTACGTTGGGTTAACTAAGAGGAACGCAGTTGCTGAGGTTTAACAAAGCTACGAAAGAGCTCCTAAGTTGCAGAACAAACGATAACATTGTTGTTCTCCGAAGTGTAGCTTCGCCGTTAACTAGGTTTTCAGTGGTTGCGGCCGGATTGCTTAGAAGGTCCTTTGTTAAAGCACTAGTATCACTAGCAAACAATGTAGGGTTCGCATTCCATTATAAAGGAACTTTACTTTATGATGGCATTAAAAACTAGTGTTTCATATGCAAGATTACGATGCGTTGGATAGGCTCTTGTTCCCAGCTGACATACAGTGCCAGTTAATTGTTTGCTCGATTTTTCTTAGATTTTTCAGAGGGACTCCTAGGCCTCTTCCTTTATAACACTCTTCAAACTATTCTTCTGGTCTTTCTTCAGTACACTCCTGACTTGCTAGTGGGTTTTCCCAGGTTTATGTTATCTATTGTTATTCGTAGATCCTGTTAAATTCCTTAGACTCCACCCAAATAGCCTAATGAGTCCCCACCACAAATAAATCCATCTGAAACGGTGGAACTTCGTGTAGACTTCTTCTAGTACCTACTGTAGATTTGCTTATAGCTGCTCAGGAAATTCTTCCCGTTCGTCAGGCAGACCAAATTTTGGATTTCTTCCAAACCACGGTCAAGATCTTCTTCTTTTTTTCAGATTTTCTTCGGCATTGTTTCAGCTTTCTTCATCAGAGCCAGTTCAATTTACGTTTTCTGACCAGTTTTTGTTGGGGCCTTACTCTAGAGAGTTCATCCAAATTATCTTGCGTGTTTCCTGTTTTTTCGTTCCCCATAGAAGCACTAGGGATCCTCCAAAGGGCTTTATCTAGCTATTGAAACCGATTTCCTTCTTGTCTTCTAACTGATACACATGTGTAATTATTCCACAATTTCCTATTTCCACTTTCTTCGATTATTTTATACACTTCTTCCAGAGAACTGCCTCCAAATCTTTTTACGGGATTCTATTGCTTCATTCAGGAATCTTCTTGTAACTTTCTGATTTCCTTGTTTCTCACGAGGACTTGTTTCCGTTAGTCAAGTAGATCATTCTTCGAGCTCCAGATCTAGCTCTAAATCTCTTTTTGATTACCTTAGTGAATCTGTGTGGATCTTCCCTCTTCTTCCAGGCCTTCTGGAAAATTCTGTTCAGAACGGCGCCACTTCCCGTGCGTTAAAATTTTTGTAGAGTTTGAAATGGTGTTCCTCCAGTTCTCTCTCCTAACATCTTCCTTGTTTTTCAAATTATATGTCCACTGATTTTTTTCTCCTATACACTTATTCCAAGTCTACCAAAGTTTCCTTGGAATCTTCTTAGTAATCTCCTTCCGATCGTTTTTCTAAGTTTATTCCTAATTATGTCATGGAGTTCTATTATTTGTCAAAGTACTAGCGCATTATAGATCCTCAAAATTTTCGTCCAAACGATATATGTACCGAAACGAATACGAGAGGAAAACTTGGACCGGGAACTGAAGCCAAAGAACACCAGAGTTACCACCCCTATTCTTCCCAAAAAAAAAAAACCACCCACTCCAACTTTCTTTTTTTTCCAAAAAAAAAATAGTGTTTTTTCTCTTCTTTTTAATATGATAAAAAAAAAACGCACCCCCCCGCCGGGTGTCGGGGGGTCGATGCGTTGATGATTAGGGTCGGGTGGGGCAAGAGTGCCACCCTAAGCTTATCGTTCAATAAATAAGCTTAACTTAACATTTCAAAAACATGAATGATGTACAATGAAGCTTAAACTTTTTTACCTTAAGCCTGTTGTAACTACAATTGAATCAGTGAATGTTGAACATTTAAAAAAAAAATTTTTCATTAGCTGCATAAACATGGACTATAAAACATGGTGGGGCAAAAGTGCCACTCTCATGGGGCAAAACAGCCATATAGTATGAAACCAGGAAAGTCATCATAATTTTACAATGAAATGGTACATATTCTTCATGCATCACTATTAACTAGGGGAGCGTTAATAAATTACGTTACTAGGGCGAGAGGGCGTAACAATAAAAAACATTGTTAGGTCCATGAAAATAAAAATCATCAAGGAGTGAGGAGGGTTGTAAATGGTTCTTTTCTGTGTGGCATAATAAGTGGCTGTTCCCTTAGCTGCCGAGATAAGAGATTTTAACAATGATGATACTTTTTAATCATATATTTTCTAAAGGATCAGTTAAAAAGAATAATAACAAATTTATTTTTTGCTTTAGAGTAACTGATAAAACATAACATGTTAGTTCAATAACTGTAAAACTGAAATTAAATGCAAACCGGACAAGCAAGGTGTATGCAGCTATGGTACCATGCAGCACAACGCCCACATTTTGTCCACCCTTCTCCGTTCCTGGACAGTTTGAACGACGATCCGCATGCATCGCACAACGAAGCTTACGGTACATCGCTCTTAGCAGCTTTGGCCACGCGTTGCCTTTTCGGAGTTGGTTTAGCCATCCGCTTGTCAGCTTTTTTGAGCTCTCCTATGTCCCGAACGGCTTGTGTCTCGCGTAATGCCGACCTATAGGGGCTCGACGTCAAAACTGCAGCCTTTTCACGTTTCCTAGTTCTTCCGCTAGCGATTTTCCTCGAGCTTGTTTTCGGTATCGGATGTATGATAGCTGGTCCTATTGCAAACTGCGATCCCTTCTCCTGATATTTTACGATGTTCTCCTTGTCCATCTCCTTGGAACGACTTGGAATGTCTGGTTTTTTCAAACTTTCGGTGCTGAATCCATGAAATGGACCCTCTTCATCGATCTGGGAAATGTTGGTGATATCATTGATATCCTTGTCTTTTCCCGGTGTTTCCGGTGTAGGGATGTACATGTCAATATCCGTGACGTCCGCCGGGGCAAAGCTATCCTCTTCGAAAACGTTTCGGTTGAACGGAACAATGCCAGTCTTCCGAAATCCATTGACTGCAATGGATGCAGAGCATGTTTGCAAAAAAGCGGTACCCAAGATCTGGCTTATCACATTTACGGTAACGACCTTACCAGGATTGTTACGCAAATACTTCTCAATGGCCTTCGAAAAGTGGCTCTTCAGAGGAGCCATAAACCTGACATCGAGCGGTTGAAGCCGGTGGCTGCAATGCGGAGGAAAGCTGATAACCGTTACATGATTCATTTGAGCTTTTTCCAAGAACGCTAAGTTCTTTGTATGAGACACGTGTCCATCAAGTAGCAAAAGAACGGGATCAGATGCTGTTGGCCGGCTGTGCTTTAAAAAATGGTCGAACCACTCATTAAAGTCGGACGTCGTCATCGATCCGCTAGCGTTGCAGCTAAAAATTGTCTCCGGAGGAGCTCCTTGTTTTAGCTGATCATTGAGGCGCTGCCTTGGGAAGATCAGCATCGGTGGAATGAACTGTCCAGTGGCTGACATGCACAAACATGCTGTCGACAGTACGCCCCTTTCGCCAGAAGTTATTCCTCCTACTTGGCGACGTCCCCGAAGAGCTAGTACTCTGGAATTTTTGGTTTGATCCTGTGAAACAATAATCTATGTTTAAAAATTAATATAAAACACATCATTGCTCTACAAACATACGGTCAAAACAGAAGTTTCGTCTACGTTGTAGGTTCTGCTGGGTGCAAATTTTCCGGAATCAGTGACGTCGTCGAGAAGATCGTAGAATTTATCAACCGCAACCCGATTAAAACCTTGGGCACGAGCTGCGGATGTAGCTTCTGGTACTCTAAGCGTCAATTCAGGATGACGACGTCGGAAGCATCGTAGCCAATCGGTTCCAGCTAACCCAGTTTCGCTGTTAAATGGGTGACTTGTTCCGTTTTTTTCTGCAAGCTGAAAAGCAAGACTGCGCATATCGTGGCAGTTTATTCCATACAGTCGTCTTTCCAGCTTGAGAACATGGTCAACAAGTTGCTGTTCCTGCTGCGACGAGAAAACTTACTCGAAACGTCCCAGATGTTGTGATGAAGGTTCCAGCGATTGCAGCACATATTTCGAGTTGTTTACCGAGTTTTTCGAGGGACACCGTGTTCCTCAGCTGCTCTTCGCACTGAAGTCCCTAATATTTGCACAGATCGTATGGCCGCGACGATATTCGGTTCCATCCACGCTTTACGCGAAGACTTTCGTTTGTAATTGCGCACCATCACTTCACAACTTTACTCCGCGACGAAAACATTTTGAGGTTAGATTACGACTTGTTTACTATGGCTCTTTTACCCCGTGCAAGTATGGCTCTCTTGCCCCAGCAGAGTAGATGATTTAAAATATTGATATTTTTTGGATTTATAACTAACAAAAAGTATTTTGATAATGGGGAGGCTTAACGAATGACTGTACCATAAGGTCTAAGTTGAATTTGTTTGGGCTCTTGCGAAGAAAATTGTAAAAACGCTTATTTTGTGCTCGTGTTTTATTATAATATTTGAAGCATTTTCTTCACCTTTTACATTTTCGGATTTTTTTCGATAAAATGCGTATCTTGACATATAACAAATTTGATACAGTATATTGCAAGGACTTCTTACAGCATCCCATTAAAAACACAGATCGATCATATACTTCAGAATCCGTTAAAATCAGGTGGTCACTCTTGCCCCCCCCCCACCCTACACTCTTAAAACATTCCAACCATCACATATATCCATTCTCCCTTCATTCACCACTCCCAGCCCTCCCCCCCCCCCCCCAAATAAAAAAAAAATAAACACAATTCACACAAAAGAAGTCCCCCCAACAATACACCTCCCCCCGCCCCCCCCCCCAAAACAAAACAGCCCACCACACCGGGAAAACCTTTTTCCCGCACGCACTTTTTCACCAATTTTGTTTCTGTTGCTCTCTTTTTCGCCACACCCCTAAAATTACCGGGAATTTGTGAATGACTAGGTATGATTCCCCAACATCTTGATATTTCTGAGATAGCTGATCTGTTTCTTTTTTCGCATCGATGTATTTATCTGGGCTATCGGCAATACTATAACGACATTAGTTGATATTTATTGCATCGAAAAACTACACGAACCGATCAGTTCGATTCACATTAACAACCGGAACAGTTCAACGATCGGTACTGTTTCTGCGTACGCAAACGATGATCTATGTAAAATTCGAATGACTCAGCATTCGAATTGCAACGCCACACGCGTCACTTTCATTCTTGTTGGAATCCCCCCCAAGATCAAAGACCGACAATCCATTGCCGGAAGATATCAAACTACATTTCCGGAGCAACCGGGAATCTCATTATCCCCATTACTTTAACTAAAATTCACGGACCGTTGATCCAAATCGCGCGATGTGAACTCGATATCATGGGAATTAAGTGATCGTGAGTTGTGCAAAAGACCACTACACGTGTCTGGACTCGAAATGGTTTTGTTTCGCAACTATATGAATTATTCCTCACAGAACTATAAATTATAAAACGGCTGAAAATAATATGGCAGCAATTAACCACAGCAATTAAGGTTATTTGTTTCTTGAATATTGCACATCTTAAAGCTCATCGAACGACGATGATGGACAAAAGAGGCATGCGATAGAGTTCAAGGCGGTGCCGCTTGAGTCTGGTCTTGAAGTTGAAGAGCAACTTTGCAAAACAAGTTGTGGCGTTCTTTCCATAATGTGAAAGCAAATTCTTGAAATGCGTCGTAGCACCTTCTAGCTGGAAACAACTTCCGCACGCGTATGTATTTAGGGTAGGTGCTGTGCTGCGGTTACATAAATCAAAAGCGTGCAATTTTCCCTCGATAGAATATTCATTTGGCTTCGTCGACATTCTCAGTAGGCCGTGCTCGTGCTCGGTCATGCGTGAATGTATGTAGAAGGCCCAGACCTACCCGATTCGATGGGATCAAAGTAGGCACACATGCGTTCGAATTAGATCACCGCTGGCTGGCTTAGAACAGGGCTGTTATCGCAACATCGGACGCATTTTCCCCCGGCTTGCTGCGGTTGTAGTCCAGAATAATTGGGTTTCGTTAATCACACGGAGCGGCAATAATAGAATATAATAACTTAAGCTAGAAAACTGATGCAGTGATACCAGCCGATTGATCGGAGATAATTGTGAAGGATGGGTGCCCCGCGAGAAAGGAAAATTTCCAGGGAAAACAAAAAAACGGAAACGGAGGTGCATTCCGATTGTTGGAACAGTTTAGCAGTTGAATGAAATCTTTGTCCTGTGATAAAGGATGACGGCTTTTGTTGTTTTGAAATTTATGGTAAATTTTCAATGCTGTGAAAACACATACTTTCCCGAATTTAATGTAGAATTTAAATAAAAATTCAGTGGCGTCTCGTCCTCATTTGTGCACTACAAGATACACTCAATTCTATTTTTATCATTATTAGATCATCAAAAACTAATCCACCGTCTACTATTTTAATACCAAAATGTGCTGTTACTTCTTATAAAGTACCAGCGTAAGGAACAGATTTTTTTTCAAACTAGAACTAGAATTGATTCCCGCTTACATAAGCCTTTTCAACCAAGTCCTTTTTTTTTTTTTTTTGTTGGGGCGTAGAACCACTGCGTCCACTGAGTTGAACTTTTGTGGTATACCCCTGTTTACTATTCTAATTCGCATCTTAAAGCTAGATCACCATTTGTCAAGTGACCAGCCCAAGACGCGTCTCCCAGTCTGGCAAAATTGAGTTTATAAAACCCACCACCTTTCCAGGATTTGCAGTCCAAATTTCTTTAGGTTGCATATAGCCACTGTACAGAAATTTAAGTCTGCTCTTGTACAAAGCATCACAACTGCAAAGCATATGTTCCGAGGTTTCACGTTCCATGTTACAGAAACGACAGATATCATTCTGAACCTGGCCAATGTTTTTCAAATGATATCTACTCGGGCAATGTCCGGTTACTAGGCCAGTATAGGTACAAAGAACTCTCTTATTGAGCTCCAGAAGCTTTTTACTGATTGTAACATTTGGAATTATAAACCTTTTCGCTTGAACACACTTTGTGGTGACCAACCAATTGGTCATCACCCTTTGCACTTCCCAAGATTTTAATTCCATTTTTATGGCACAGTATGATATACCGCAGAATGGTTCTGGGCCAATAAACTGTGCATTTGAACCTTGTTTAGCAAGCTCGTCTGCCCTTTCATTGCCTTCAATGCCACAGTGTCCCGGAACCCAGAATAAATTTACCGAGTTCTCTTGGCACACCTTTCGCAATGAAAGAATGCATTCCCAGACAAGTTTGGATGTGCATTTATAATTACTTAACGCTTTGAGTGCCGCTTGGCTGTCTGTAAAAATACAAATATTTGCATGTCTATATTTCCTCTTCAGACAAACGTTAACACATTTTATTATAGCAAAGATCTCCGCTTGGAAAACCGTTGGATAGTTTCCCATCGCCACTGAGATTTCTACCCCAGGGCCGAAGATTCCTGCTCCCGTTTTTGTTCCAATTTTTGAGCCATCTGTGAAGAATTCCCAATCTATACGTGACGTTTCACATATGTTGTAAGGGATGTCATGGTTTTCCACAGGTTTCATCCAGTCTCCATTCATATACATCACTGGCCCATTTTGAAAGCTTTGTGAAATGCTCAGGTGACCGACTAAGTCACCAGACAGGAAAGTTTTCAGCCGTTTAAGTCTAAGCATACTCTTTTCCGCTTCTAGTTGCACGTATTCGTGCAAAGGCAGCAGATTTAGAATTGCATTCAACGCATTTGATGGAGTGCTGCGCATCGCTCCCGTTATAGCAATGGATACTAGCCGTTGAAGTTTTGTAAGCTTTTTCTGTGCAGTAGCCTCTTTTGTTTTTGGCCACCACACAAGAGAAGCATACGTTATTTTTGGACGTATTATGGATGTATAAATCCACATTATCATTTTTGGTCTTAGACCCCATTTTCTGCCAAATGTTTTTGAGCATATCCAGAAAGCACTGGTTGCCTTACCGATCACACACTCAAGATGAGCATTCCAGTTCAGTTTGGCATCCAGTATCACTCCTAAGTATTTAACCTGTTCACTAAGATGAATCTTTAATCCTCCTAGCTGAAACGCTTTTAGACTAAACTTCCTTTTCCTAGTGAAAGGTACAATTACTACTTTTGATGGATTTATGCTAAGGCCCTCCTTGATACACCAAGACTGGGTAAATTTTAGGGCCCATTGCATTCTTTCTGAAATGATGTTGTCAAATTTTCCCCTCACTATAATGACTATATCGTCTGCAAAACCTACAACCTCGAAACCTTTTTCCTCTAAGCTTCTTAGAAGATCGTCTACAACTAAGGACCACATTAGTGGTGAGAGGACTCCTCCTTGGGGACAACCTTTCGTTGCCCGTACTGTAATAGACGTACTTCCCAGCTCTGAAGTGATTTCTCTTTTTGCGAGCATGGTATGAACCCAGTTAATTATGTCCTAAGCACCAAGTCCTAAGTTAATAATCTATTCAAAGAGAAAATATACCACAATCCACAATAACACGATTCTCAATCACAAATCTATTGTCTACCCATAAGTATAATCTTTGCGTTTGGAGAACAGTGTCACTTTCTCATTTTCCCATGTATACGTTGCAGAAGCGAACGGGTGAATACCGAAAAAAACGTCTAAGCGAGTACAAATTTAGACTTTCTTAAAACAGCTTGTATCTCGAATAACTAGACATCCTGGGATCTAAATTTTTATGACGATGCCATGAATGAACTCCAACCTTCTTCTTCTTCTTTAGCATTTCAAGCTTATTGCTTTCACAATTAGCTTATTGCTTCCTCTCAACTTAGTGTTCTAAATGCACTTCCACAGTTATTAATTGAGAGCTTTCGATGCCAAATACCATTTTTGCATAAGTATGATTGTGTGGCAAGTACAATCATACGCTATGCTCAGGGAGTCGAGACCGGGAATCGAACCCAGCCACCTCCAGCATGGTGTTGCTTTGTAGCTGCGCCTTTACCGACTGAGCTAAGGGAGGCCCCTTAACTCCAACCTATGATGTTGTAATATGGGGGATAGTTCCTCACTGTGACTTGTTGTCACTGACGAGGTGATCATAAAGCCTGTCCACGTTAAATTTCGGACACTTTACTTTCAGTGTAGATTTTGAATTATTTCACGGATCGCTGAAACGTTTCACTCATATGACAGCTAAAACTCTTCACTTTATTTCGTGGTACAACATGTTAACAATCTTGGTTACATTCAGTAAAATGGCATTGAATCAAGTGGAAGTGCGCAAACACATTTTGTACGAACGGCAGCAAAGTCCGAATTTATCGGTACGCGATCTTGCCAAGAAACTAAAACCACCGAAAAGTACCGTGTTTTGTGTTTGTTAAACCTTTGACCAGCGCTTGACTGTGAATCGGAAGGTTGGAAGTGGAACAAATCGGAAAGTATGCTCCCGACAAATGGACAAGAAGGTGGTAGCCATTATTGAGAAAAATTCCAATCTCTCTGTGCGAAATGTGGCTCGCAAAGTTGAGACGTCAAAATCATACGTACAAAAAGCGAAGCAGAGGCAAGGACTGAAGGCGTACAAAGTGGAAAAGGTGCCAAAACGTGATGGCAAGCAAGATTTCACTGCAAAAAGCCGTGCTAACATTTTTTTGTATCATAATGGACGACGAAACATAGGTACTTGAAGACTTAAAACAGCTTCCGGGTCTGCCTATTTACACCGCAATACAAAGGAACGCCGTTGCCGAGCATTTCCGGACAAAGAAGATGTCCAAATTCCCGAAGAAGCATTTGATGTGGTAGGCCATATGTAGTTGTGGTCGAAAATCTAAAAGTTTTGGTCCTACCGGCACTATCAATAAGGATGTGTACGAGAAAGAATGGTATAAGGTACAAGAGGTCAAATACGTGCCAAAAAACAGCCAATCCACCAAACTGTCCAGAACTTCGCCCTTTAGAGAAGTACTGGGCTCTAGTTAAGCGGACACTTTTCGAAACTAAGAAGAAAGCAAATGGTGCGGACGATTTCAAGAGAAAATATAGACTCGTCACGGCGGGCGTATCTGAGAATACCGTACGGAACCTGATGGCGGGTGTACCACAGAAAGATCGAGAGTTTGACAGAAAGAAGGATTAACATCTTAATCAACTGTTTCTAATGTAGATATAACACTATTATTCAGTGTTGTTGATTCATGAAGGTTTTCCCGATTTACAGCCGAGAGTTCTCTGCACGCGAGAGTAGAGCAAAAACATAATGCTGCTGTTCATCATCCCCCTATCGTTTCCACAGGAGAGTGAGTGTGTGTAATTTTGCCATTGCGCTTTTATCTCTTCATTCTATGAAATGAACTATTATCGATTGGCGAGGAACCGACTCGCATGGTGAGTGAGTACCCAAGTAACATTGCCGAAACCATCCAGCTTTATTAAGTTTTATTAAAGTTTTATGAAAGCCAATAGAAATCAATTCGGTTTTATTATGGCAGCAAGAGATGCCAATAGGTTTCAAATTTTAGTCAGGTTTATAAGAACCTATACAGCTTCTTTACAACGATATTGAAACCTTGACTTCTAAAATTCCTTTTACTCCTATCGAAGGTTTTATTTCGACTTTATGAACTCGTAAAATGCTGTATTGAAATGCCTTCTTAGGACTCATTGATGTTATCTTATTATGGTCAGTTGAAAAAGCATTTTAAAACCATTTTGCCTCCAATTAATGCATTAAACGGCTAATTGGCATTGAGGAAAGCTACCAAGCGACCAGATAGTTTTATAGTAGCCATTGCTAAGATAAATTGACTTTTTGGCAAAACTGTGATTTCTTGCAATCGCCATATTGGAATATATGCAATAATTGAAATGTGGAAAAATAAATTCACCAAATTTTAAATGTAATACAATTGAACTGTAGATCTGAGATAAACTTTGGTATTCGTTTAGATAACCTTATTGAATTCCATCAATTTCCAGGAGTTTCATGATTAATTTACCGAATATGTTTCTTTCAATTTTTTTATTGTTGTAAACTCGCATAATTTCCGAGGCGCACTAATTTTCAGCTCTTATCGTGCCAATATTCACCAAAAAATTAAATGCGCATATGATTTGGAGCATGATACGCTATAAAAAAAACTCAATTTTTGCTATCAAAGATAACTTCCCGCAACACTTGAACTTTTTTCTCAGCCATTATTTACTGTTGAATCAGAAGAGCAGAGAATCGAACAAAGCAGAAGAACAAAAACCAACCACGATATCACCGTGAAGTTTGACAGCTGTGGCCATTTGGCCCTATGCTGGTTTTGATGGCGGCCAATAGGTGTTATGATGGTTCTCAAGTGGTCATAACACCTTTCACTAGAACATTTTCAAAATCTGTATGGTCTTAGAAAGGTTTTATGAATTAGTTTTCACAACCGTCTATAGAGTGGGCCACTTTGTACACATTTCGGCTTTAAATATGCATAGAGGAGGTGTTGGTGGACAAAACAGTTTTGAATGTAGTTTCATCAACAAAGCCGGGAGGAAATTGGCCCCCCCCCCAAAAGAGTGGGATTTTTTTTTTCCCCCCCTTTTTTTTTTTTTCTTTATTGGTAAACTTTTTGTTGATTTTGATAATTATAAAGGGTTTTGCATTTTTTGATTTTGGCGTTAGCTTTTGTTCCTTTTAAATGCATCTCTGGGGAAATTTATAAAAAAAAAAATAGTGTAGCCCCCCCCCACCAAACCTCCGAGAACGGTTTAATTTTCGAGCTGGCTGATAAAGCTCGTACGTGGACAAGAAATTTGTTTGCACCCGGCATCAAATGCTTATTTAAATGTCAGCAAAGAGAGCGCAGTGTAAGCCAATACATGAGTTACATCTCAGCATTGTTATTTAGAATATGCAGTTCATTAACTATCGATATCCATGAGTTCAAGATGTGCTGTGTTTTCTAGCAAGTTTTGGGCTGTACCTAATACGAACAATGTCCAAACATTTCTAAAAAGTGATAAAGTGGCCAACACACAAAGCACGTGTTTGTTCGATAATTTTTTTGACGTAGACTACGCCTTAAATCATGTAAAATAACCAAAATATAAGGTGATGTCTTATAATGCCGATTTTTCAGAGTAAATTTACTAAATGCACTGTACTTTACTATCACAGATTTCAAATGTAAGCAAGGGAGGTCTCATATGCAGCAGTGAACGATATAAAAGGGGTACACCTTCACAATTTTACTCATTAGTGTCGCAGTACTGGAGCTGGGCAGACCAACGAACCATCGAGGATCAGCAGCTGGCGATGGCATAAGCTCTGGAGGCAACCTCGATGGCACGAAGACTCTAGTGCGGAGCGGAAAAGCGCCAATGTGGATTTGGTAGGTGGTGGTGGCACGTACCATAGAAGGTGCAGTGACGACCAATCAGTGGACAGGTAGCTGATTGTTCTGCAGGCTGTTGCTAGCAAGCCCTTGGGTAGGCAACCGTTGTTAGGCAGCCACTAAATTGCAGTGGTGTGCAAGGCAGTCGGTTGCCCAAGCCGGTGATGATTTGTAGCCAGCCGTTGGGCGCCACCACGCGGAGCAAAATAGGGTGCTTGAGTTTGTATTTGTGTGTGTGTGTTTTGCCATCTTTATCTGAAGCGCAACGTGCACGGCAGAAATAACCTGCTTCGTGAAAAGACCGAAAATGTTTCAATTCTAATGCGGACTATTTCAAATCCGTACTTTTCAGGTCGAACAATCCAGTTTTGAGAGAGTTTGTTTAATTTGAATTTATCTAACATCTTACCAATTGGCAGACAGTGGTGGCTAAAACAATCGTAGATTGCTCTTCGTTGCATACCTTGAACATTGTGCATAATTTTAAAATGGCTGCCGCCACGAAAAATTTGAAAACCGGCCGTTAAAAACTCGATCGTTTCTTGATTGATTTAATTTTGAGCTGAGATTTTGGCGCTTATCTGGATGTTACGATTGCCATTTTATTTTCGCAAGTATTTAAAATGTTAAATGAAAGATGTATATTTTCGCTTACATATTTATCAATCGGCATTGGAAAATTTTAAAGAATGTTGCGTTTCGGCAAGTGTGTCAAAATAATGATATTCTGAATCACACTATCACCCCTATTCTTGTTTACGTTCGTAGAGGAAACGTTCGAAAGAATGTCACATTCGTATTCCCGTTTTCGTTCGAACCGTTTCTAACCATTCGAACTTTCGAACATCGTTCGTTCGAACGAATTGCGCGATTCCCGTTTTCGTTTGTATCCGTTTTTTGGTCTGTCTCACAAACGTCACTCGTTAGTTGCGGACCTCGTAAACGAAATGAATTGTTTTATTGGAATGAAGCGTGGATTTCCCTATTTATGTGGATTTGACACCAAGTTACATCAGAATTTAGGATTTGAATTAAACTATCAGAGTAGGCCACTCAACCGGGAAGACTTAAGAAAATCCATAATTGAAACGAACAAAGTTAACCAAGCTTACATACATTAATGCATATCTGCTGGTCTTACTTATTCCGCAAAGGAGTTAATAGTTGAGAATAAACTTTTGACCTAAGCGTTTTGAAATCGATTAATTTGTTTCTTATGAATGTCAAGTTAGAAAAGTTAGAAACAGCAATGGGCTTTACTCTCTGTAAGACTTGATCAAGCTTTGATTATTCTAATTCTGCCATTGTATGAAGGGCCAAAAACGTGTTGGATGGATCGACAGGCAACATCACTTATACGTTTCCACAGAGATATAAGAATCTCCTTCCAACAACAAGATTGAACAATTGGTCAAAAGAGCAAGCTATCTAACATGAGGATGCCCCAATGGGCGGAGAGAAGAGCCCACCCTCTATTCACAAACTGTTAGCGAGGGGGATTCGGCATTCCCACTCTCCACATCCAGAGTGCTTCAATCGGGTGCCCTGATGGTCCCTCCCATTCCCATGAAATATTTATATAATAGTGTATATCTATGTAAATGAAAAATACTACAAGCATTCGTGTGTATTATATATTATCTTGATTCGGTTGATCCTAAAATGCAAGAAATAATAGTTCCTACAGATTCTTAAGGACTAAGGATTAGTAGTATGTCTTGAGGATTTTTTTTAAAATTCACTTAAAAATAGCATGACGTGCAGATGATCTTTTTGGATTGTCAATTTGCATTACTTTTGACGTAGTACTACGTTTTTGTTTACAATACTGGGGTACAATTTAAAAAAAAATCGCATTGCGACCGTCACGAAAAGTGGTCAGGTTCAGAGAATTAATATCTCAGTCATTTCTCAAAAGATTTTCAAAATGTTTACACCGATCGATCGAAAGTATTTCTACGCATCAATTTCAATACAGAACATTGTTGATTTCGGGATTCATACATGTTAAACCTTGCCTGAAAAAGTATATTAACTCCTTCAGGCCTAAAGGGTCATATATGACCACAAAAGGATAATGGCTGTATAAAAGACTGAATAATAGTGTTTTTCGGCAAATTTGTTTTCCGTCACTTTTTCTATCTGGAAAATATAAAAAAAAACATGAGTTTAAGGCCGAGTTGACGACCTAGAACATCCTGAATATGAAGAAGTTCAGAAAGAAAAAAATAAATGCATTTTTAATAGTGTACAGCGTTGTTTTAGAATATTGTACATATGTATACGTATTCTCTAAATTCTCGTTGATAAACGTTAAACATTTTTGTATCTAACTGGGAGGTTATAGGTCATCCAAACTGTCCTCGAGTTCAGAACATAAGATCTTCAGTAGTATCTATAGCTCTTTGGGCTATACAAAGTTACGCTATGTATTCAACCATATTCGGTGAATATTTTCATACGGAAAAATAACATTATGACATAAACGGGAAAAATCTAGGTCATCCAAACTGTCCTTGAGTTTAGAACAGAAGATCTACAGTTGTAACAGTATAGGTGTTTGGAGTGTGCAAAGGGACAAAATATTAAAAAATATTGATTGAATAGTGTGTTAGGTTAACATACATAATGCGACAATCGTGGGATATTATAGGTACTCCAAACTGTCCTAAAAATCAAAATATAAGATCTACAGTTCTAACAGTAGTTTTTTTGAGCTATATATGGGTACCATATGTATTCAAATATATTCAATGAATCCAACCTTCCAACACTTATTATTTTAGGTAATCCAAAATGTCCTGGAGTTCAGAATTTGGAATCTACGGTAGTAGTAGTAGTTTTTTGGGCTATACAATGTTAAGTCACGTAATCAAGTAAATTTAGTGAATATTTTCGAACGTAAAAATACACAAGTAGATAATTTTGAGATGATCTAGGTCATTCAAATTGTTTTGGCATTCAGAACTAAGGATATGACATGTTATAGGTCATCTGAACTATCCTTGAAATCTGAACAAACGACCTAGAGTTGTAACAAAAGCTTTCTAGGCTATGCAATGCTACGATGTGCATTAAAACATACTCATTGATCATTTTGGAAGAACAACAGACATTATGAGATAATCTTCGGATGTTCTAGGTTATCCAAAATCTCCTGGAATTCAACATTTAAAATCTACAGTTTTTTGGACTAAACAAAGTAACAATATGTATTCGACAAAAAAAAAAAGAGTCTTTTGAAAGGTCAACCGATATAATGAGATATCTTGGGATGTTCTAGGTCATCAAACCTGCCCTTGAGTTCAGAATTGAGGATCTATAGTCGTAAAGTTAGCTATATAATCTATGAAAGGTGACGTTATCCATTCAAACACATTCAGTGAAGCTTCTGTAAGCTCATCAGTCATCATCAGACTATCTCGGGATGTTCAGGTTCATAAAAACTGACTTTGAGTTCAGAACTTAAGATATACGGTAGTAACCGTAGCTTCCTGGGCTATACAAAGCTACGATAAATATTCGAATATATTCAATGAATATTCTGAAACGTCCACAGACATCAAAGGATAACCTTGTTAGTTTTAGGTCCTCCAAACTGTCCTTCAAAACTTAAGGTCTACTATTGTAACAATAGCTTTATGAGCTGTACAAAGTTATGTTAGTTTGTTTGGGATAGAATATCCCAAGATTATCTCATAATGACAGTTGGTCTTCCAGGACATTCATTGAATATGTTTGAATACATATCATAACATTGTATAGTGGATAAAGCTACTGTTACAACTGTAGATCTTAAATTCTGAACTCTTGGGCACTTTGGACTGCTCTCAAAAAATAATATGTCCTAATTTTTCAATCATTTCCATGTTATTGAGCACCAAATCAATCAGAATTCACCAAATTGGTTGTATAAATTAGGCCTGAAAGGGTTAATTAAAAAAATGGCATTGTACTAGCTAAATGGCTTTTTAACCATGTTTCTTTCAACCAATCTTGAATACTAATAACACCACAATGTTGTACTTCTATCATGCAGTATGATTTGTTTCAGAAGTTGAACTTCAATTCACCAGAAATGTTCTCATTTAAAACAATTTTCGCTCAAATCTCAAGTACCACCAGATATGTCAGTGAAAACTTGATTATTTACATTGATATGACAACTCGAGTATCCGAGAAACGTCAAATCTAGCACTGCTCTATGATTCAAAATGTTTAGAAAAGTCAATGTGCATCGGGTAACACTAACACTGTTTAATTTCGAAAAAGGATTCGTACGAACGGGGTCGAACGAAAACAAGAATACCTTTTTCGAACTCGTTCGTATAGAGTCGTTCGAACGAAGTATGAATACGGCCGTAAACAAGAATAAGGGTGTATGTTTTAATTTTCGTCCCCCCAAATTTAATTTTCGCCCCCCCTTTTTAAATCACACATTTATATTAATTAATTTTTGAAATCTATTGAAATCTATTGAATAGTACAGATGAGGTACTATCCATAAACACGGTGAAGTGAACTTCCACTTAACGCAAATTTTGTCAGGCCACGGCTGTTTCAGACAATATCTGCACAAATATGGGCATGCACAGTCCTCCGCATGCACCGAGTGCGCGTGGACTAGAGGAAACTGCGGAACATGTGTTCTTCACATGTCCTCGCTTCGACGGCGCGAGATCCGGCATGATTGCCGTAAGCGGTCACGACACGACTCCGGATAATCTGGTCCAGAGGATGTGCCAAGACCGGGACATTTGGGATGCGGTATGTATAGCAGCCTCCGAGATTGTCCTTGATCTTCAACAAAAATGGCGAAACGACCAAAGGCAGGTCGCAGGGACCACCTAACTACTGAAGTCCTAAGTAGTTAGACATAGTGGGTGCTTAACAAGCCCTCCCCGAAGTAATACCGAAAGGTGGTCCCGGGGAGGGTCCAGGGCTTACGGCACGGGTGGGTTTTTAGTGGGTCGAGGAGTTGACACCCTCAACCCCACACCCTGAGTTCTTCAGGTGCCTGGTTGCAGATTTTCCATCCCATCTAAAAAAAAACACACACACACACACACACGCGCAGACAGACAGACACATTTCTAACCATAATTTACAATGCAAATTCGCAAATTCGATTTTCGTTTTTTGTAGATCGACACAGCCTAATGAGGCAGAGCTGAGGCAGAAGCCCCTCTTGACGACTGCTGGAGTAGTGTCAAAGCAGCCAGAAGGTGCCATTGGGTTTGTGGATAGAACTCAACGGAACGACTGGTTCGACGAGGAGCAGGCGATGATACTGCAGCAAGGAACCTGTTCAAATGTGGAACAGTACAAACAGAAGCGAAGACAGCAAACTCATCTTTTCCGGGATAAGAAGCGCCGCCTGGAGGAGTTGAAGTGCGAAGAAATGGAGCGAGATACGTGAAAGTTCCACCAAAAACTCAATGCATCCGGCAAAGGCTTAGTGTCGCGAGCCGAAATGATGCAGCACATACTGAAGAAAAACAAATCTGGAAGTGTTTATGGTTTTGGAACGAATTTTCATCACATGGCTCGTGCAAAGGATTATTAAGTCGCCCCTAAAATGGATGAATATATTAGTAGGTATTAAGCATAATACCTACTAATATATACCGGTTACATTGAACTACTTAGATTTTCGTGTATGCATTATTTCGTGTTTAGCCTTTAGTTTCCTCCGTTCTACTTGAACTTGAACCTGGCACTCTAGCCCGGCATCGCAAAAAAAAGTGCGAAATTGATTTTATCACTCCTTTATTCAATAGCTAGTGTGCTTAGTTTATTATGGCATGCAAAGTAGGTCAGGATTGATACTTCTAGTACGAGCAATCTCAGTAGGCGTGTACGTCATTTTATGATTTTACGACGCCCCATCTATGTTGATCGGTGGAGGCGATAAGGAGGCGCGGCTAGTCAATCAAAAGTGAAAATTCTTGATTGAATGTAAATTTAATTGTGGGATACAATTGCAAATCCTATTTCAATAGTTTTTTAAGATGTAGGAATCTGTTTTAGTCTATACATATTACATTTTGTTTCTTGAAATATTTCATATCATCTAAATTATCCTACCGAGGAATTTTCATCGGATTGTAGAGCTTGAAAATCACACAGATCTTGCTCACGTGCTAAGTTCACAAATCCGGTAAAGCACAGGCAGGGCATGTTTTGAAAGATCACATATTCTAATTCCATTAAATTCCCCTCACGCGCCCACTGGTCTGCGGTTGATCAGGTCGGTCAACATCAAAATAGCCGGAATGAAACTTACCTCCCACGGGTTAATGCCTGTCATCATCAGAACATGCCTATCTACGTATTCCAGCTGAAAGTAATAACCTGTCACCACTTACTGTGCTGTCAGAGGAGTAGTTTTACATAGTAATTGATCAGGTGTGCCCATCTTCCCATTATTTTAAAGTATAGTCAGTCGCATGTGCTTCCGATGTCAATCTTCAGACATTGTGCTAAGATGTGACATGTCGCGTTGCGGTGAGCCACTACCGCCGGCCGTGTCGTCGCCATTGTCGTCGACGAGAGCACGCAACCAGGAAAGGAGTAGAATTTCTGTGGCTTTTACGTGACTACCAAGATAGCTTTAGCTTCTTTTGCTCGCTTGCTAAGTGCAAAGATTGCTATTTTCCTTGAAGAGCTTCAACAACCTTTTCCGAGTTCTCCGAGGAGGGGAGAATGGATTTGAAATAGTGATGAAAGAGTGTTAAAAAAACACTACAACGGAGCAATACGGGAATTTTAAATCATTTGCGTACTGGGAAATGATGTGAGGATCTTCAATTAACTATTCCGCCCCATGCTCCCATTGGCGGCTTGTTTGGCCGCTGTCAGCAGCATTGCGGGTAAAACAAAAATAGAAGAATAATGCAAAGCATGGGAGAAAAAGTGCGCAAATCGGCGAAAGATTCCCCCCCCCCCCCCCCCCCCCCGCGCTGCGGCCCGGTATTCGCGAGTGCGCAACTGTTTAAAGCTTCTTCGGTGGGGGATGCTTTATTGTGTATTACAATATTTCGCTTCAAAAGCGCGAAAACTATTGTACTAAGACGGGAGCGGAGATCTGCCCTCGGAAGAACAACAATAAAATTCCTACTATAAATAGTTCAGCACCGGGCTCGATTGGGTTCAGTTAGCAACGGAGCCGTTAACAGCCAACAGTGCAGGGATCAGTGTGTACACAGGGCCATTGTGTGTGAAAGCGTGGCCGGTGACATCCAGAATTCAAAATCAGCTCCCACCATAGTAGGCGAGGATAGCAGAAAGTGACAACAACGGAGAAAGTTTTAGTGATTTAGTTTCAGAAATCCAGTGCACAGTGAAAAGCTGCGGAAAGCGGGTAGGAGTTCAAAATGCGTCAGTTCCATTCATCGGTGATCGCAGTCAGTGTGATAACGGTAGCGGTTCTAATCAATGCAGTGAGCAGTGCACTACGTAAGTGGTTTACTATTGATATCGGCTGGGAGGGAGTTGATCGGAACAATTAAACATAACTCGCCTTGGTGGAATCTCGTTTAATTGACCTTGTACTTAGCACGGGAGCTGAACGGAAGCGGAAAACCTTACAAACCTTGGCGCTCATTGGTGTGGTGTGTGGAGGAACTGCTTACTAAACGGTTTCAATAATTGAACATTGGGAGAATGTTTTGAGGCAAGATGGACGGACAATGTTAGTGCTCTTAGGATGGTTATAAAAAATTAAAATTATCGAGTACTTTTTCAAACAGACGTATCTAATTTTGTAAACAAAAAGGGGAAGTAAGATTCAAACGTTAAACTCTTGAAACCTATGGCACTTTCATGCAAACTAGGGCCACCAACACAAGAAATAACATTTATCTAACATTATGGTGAATAGAAGGACTCTTGTTCTTCGAAATGGCTGTGGTCGAGTTTCCAAGGTCTACAAATTCAAGGAAGAAGCCATTAGGTCATATGAATAAAGTGAGTAAAGGCTTTTACTTTGCTCAAATGCGTAGGTCAATCCTTTTACTTGAGCATTTACTCACGTCGATATGACAAAAGCAAGACTATGAGTATTTATTTTTCAAACATCCAAATCCATATGAATAAAAAGTATAATCTGAGTGAATGCTCACAAAATTTACTCGGTTGAAATCGAACGAACAAAATCGTGTGTTGCGTGAAAGAAGCAACATAAAATGTACATGAGAGATTTTATAAATTTCCAATTTCGAATGGTAGTCGACGTAAACAGTGTTTATCATAGTTTTGATCGTTCGGTGAAAATTCTAAAACACAGCGGAAAGGAGACGATGATAACTTCAAGCATCTCTAACGGTTTACTCGAGAAAATGTGAACTTTGTGGCACAAACATTTTTGAATGATGATTCTGAAACTCGAGGAGGAGAATTATCAAATATACAAGGGATGAAGTGTTTTTTACGATATGTGGATGATCCCGGATTACAGGTTGCAAATAAATATTTTTGTGGAAACGATTGTTTGATTTACACCAAATATATTATATCTCAGCTTCAGAACATTTGTTTTATTCAAGATCTTAAGCGCTAAATAACAGCTACGGTAGTAACTGTTATCAACCTGTGTCACGAATTTGAAACGAAATGTGTTTGAGCAGCCGTGGTTATCAAAAGAGAAAGTCTATGAACAGAATCGATCACAACAGAAAGGTCAATTTGAAAAAAGTAGAACAACAAAGCTAGCAATTTTACTACATAAACGTTTAACACACAAAACCATACCACACCCCCACCAAAACAACACCCCCAGAAAAACACCCGCCACCCCCCCCACCCGCCCCCGTATAGACAGCTCCTTAACCTGTTTACTTCGTTTTCCCCGTCACGATGGATCCCCGCGTCCAGTATACTGGTCCACCGAATATTCGAATTCATTCGAGACTGCCGACGAGAGAATGCAATGGACTTACACTTGTTGATGTTCAATTCCATCCCATTGTCAAGGCACCATCGTTGTAGTTCAGCTATATCGGCCTGAAGCGCGCAGCAGTCGAGGTGAGAGGTTACAATGCGATAAATTTTTAGATCGTCAGCGTAGAGCAATTTTCCTGATTTCAGCCGAAAATCTATGCTGAACAATATGAAGATGAGTGGGCCCAGAACGCTGCCTTGTGGCACACCAGACGCGAGAGTGCGATCCGTTGATGTTGACAAACGCATTACGGTCAGACAGAGAAGAGCGCAACTACTCTGTAATCCAATCCGAAAATCCCAAGTATCTAAACTTCGCAACAGCAAGATCGTGAGGCACTTTGTCGAACGCTTTGGAAAAGTCGAAGTAAATGGCATCTATTTGATGCTTGTTCTCAATTTCCGTTGATACAAAATTGGTGAACGTCATGAGATTCGTTGTTGTTGAACGCTTCTTAACAAATCCGTGTTGAAACTCAGATAAAAATGGTTGAGAAGCAGCGTACAGGACATCATGAGCTAATCCTTCGAACACTTTAGCCAGGCAGCACAAAATGGAAACGCCACGGTAATTCTCAACTGCATGACTAGATCCTGCTTTGAATATCGGGCAGATCGAAGCTGTCTTCCACAGTTTCGGGAAGGTACAGTGGCGAAGCGAGCTGTTGAAAATGATTGTCAAAGGCCTTTGCAGAGACTCAGCACATTCTTTAAGGAACAACGGCGGAAGGTGGTCGGTCTCAGGTCCTTTGGAAACGTCTAGCTTATTCAAGGCAGACGTGACATCATGCTGTGTTATTTCGAAGAGCGGCAGATTCAGGTCGAATAATGGGCAGTTCCTGAGGTAAATAGATTGGCTAATCCATCAGGAGAATCAGCAGTCGAATCTTTGAAAGTCATCTCAGCTGGAAATCGATTTGAGCGTTTGCGGTTACGAATAAATGTCCAGAAAGAGGAAGGATCTTGCTTCGCCGTCGTCTTCAAGCGGGTGATGTAATTACGAAACGACGCAATTTGGCATTCGTTGTAATTGGATTCAACAGAATGAAGATTGTTACGATTTTCATCTGTTCGCGCTCGAAAATAACGCTTGCGGGACTTACGAACAACGTTACGAAGGTACTGCAGCTCAGGAGTCCACCGAGGATGCTTGAAAGGCTGTCGTCTAAATCGCTTACGTGGCACGTGTTCGTCCAAGATTCTGCACAGAGTGTCATAAAAGATACATACCGCCTCGTCTGTGTCCTTGGCACGGAACATCATATCCCAATCAACGACAGAAACAGCAGCATTGAGATCCACAAAGTTGCATCGTCGAAAATCGAAGTTGTCAATCTGATTCGGGCTCTCGGCTAGCGGCATAAAAGTATCATTTACGCCGATACGAATACCCAGAATATCCACAAACTTCACATCATCAGCAGCTTTCTTTCCGGTAGTTTCGTTGCCTGTTGGATTCTGATTTTAATTTTCACTATCCGAACCTAAAAAGAAAGGAAATAGCCTATAGTTAGATATTTGTAATATTGGTAAATAGAATAGACTTACTGTGATTCTGTTCTGTGATTCTATTCCTCATCGGAACCGTCAGACATTTCCTGAATTGATATTTCAGACATATTTTTTGTTTACCAACAATGCTTCTACCTAAGAAAAATAATAAAAACAAAATAAATATTTGCCAGAGCAAATTCTATGTTCGAAATTCGAACTTACTCAGAGTAAAGTACAACTTTATTCATTCGAATTTGAGCAAATGCTCAAACAGCTTACTTTACTCAAACTGGGTTGCTTGTGAGTAATTACTCGTTTTTATTCATATGGCCCAATTGCCATTGTTAACGTTTATCAGTTAGGCCCTAGTGAAAAACCTTTGTCGATTTCAGATGAACGATGTCCAAAATTGTCAAAATGTTAAAATGGTACAAAATTGTCAAAATCATGTGAACTATGGTGCATCTATATGTGCAGAGCGCCTGACCGAAAAGCACAAGAATGTATTGCAAAGTGCAAGCTGCAAGGTGTACTTCGGACCAAGAGCTTCTACAACAGTGAACCAATTTCAAATCGCTACACGCAAAAAAAAAAACCGCGCTAGAAACTACCATTTTGAGGGTTAAATTAAGCGCAAACACCAACAATTTTCACCTGACTATAAATGCGTTTAATTTTACCATGCCTGCGAGTAGATCAACCATGGTGCGGTTGATATCAATATGAGGTCTGTCAAATAAACCACAAATGTTGAAGGTTGTACCATAAACGTAGTAAATTTGACTGAAATTTTATGATGGTTTTGAAAATAGGCATAGTCGGGTAAAATGGTCGCTTCTACTACAAGATTTTTTTCAGTGTATTTTCACATTGATTGTAGGCCAGTATCGACCTAAAAAGTAAAGAGGTTACGGAATTTTGTTCAATATTACCAAGCGGAATTGAATTGAACTGCATGGAACGAAATGTCACCTTCACTTGCGGAATAATCGAGCGGAATATTTTTCCGAAAGTAAAAGTGACAGCTCCCATTAGTTTGCGTGGAAACCTTACAAATGCCAATTTTATTTTTCGTTCTTTTCAGGTCGGTACTGCTGCAGAAATTTCTTTTCGATTCTTTACTTTTCCGTTTCAGTAAACGGAATTTAACATGGGTTTGGGATAGAAAAAGAAATTTCTTTTGAACACGATACCGACCTTATATCGACAATATTAATTAAATAAAAAAAAAAATTGAAAATTAAATAGATAAAATAAAAAAATCAAATTAAAAATAAAATTTGTTATATGTTTTTGATATCACAACAAATTAAACTAAATTTCATTTAAACACCACTATAATAAAAAAAAAGACAAAAAAAACACCAAAAAAAAAATAAAAATTTGGCTGTGTCGCTGTTACAACACACTCGACGAACCAAAATAATTTTATTGTTCGACATTAGCTCTCAGCTTATGGTTCGGACGGGGTTTTGTTCGCCCACACCCAGTCCGCCTGGTAGTGGTATGGAAGACAAAGCAAGACTGACTGGGTAGGTGCCTGCAGTGATGAAATTTCGAGCCACTGAAAACCTCAAGTTGGCTTACATGAGAATTGGTGGCTCATATGAGTACGCCTCGCGCCACAAGATATTAATGGAAAGCGTCATTGTTTACGTTTCCCAGGCAACCAAAATGCACGTATATTGAATCTTTTTTTTGTGATATACAACCCTTTATGCAAGCAAATCTTATAGAATGAAAAAATATTGCTTATACATGCAAAAGTGGAGGCAATTTACGTTAACATTTTATTTCTTCTTAAAAGAGTTGATTCAACATAGTATGCAATTAAATCTGTAACAACAAATTCCGCTTCATAATTCTTACGATGTAATCCGATTTTGTTTGTGATGCAATACGCAGATAAAATGACACATCGTAGATAAGGAAAGGTCCATTAATTATGTCACGCAGTAAGGGGTGAGGGGGGGGGGGTAGGTTGGGAAAACGTGACAATCCATACAAAAAATTTTGAAGGTCCATACAAAAAAACGTGACAAGGGGGGGGGAGGGGTGTGTGTGTTCTAAAAAGTCACTCTTTACGTGACATAATTAATGGACGTTCCCTAAGTCGAAAATTTGCGATATAGCTTAACGCTTTTTACGATATAGCTTAAACATAAAACAATGAAGGCTACAATTCTATGCGATTTTGACTTGTAGGAATATCGGAATTTAGGATATTTTCTGTAAATTGTTTTCTGGGTTGTCAGTTGAAAGACAATGAAAAATCATTGTCGAATTGCATGCTTGTCATTCGATGCATTAGGCATGGCCACTTCAAAGCTGCATATAGGATGACTGAAGAGATGACAGACAGGCGATTACCGGCTGGACCTGGATGGACACGGATTCGGGTCCACATTTTTGGGGAGTGCAATAAAATGAGTTTTCACTTATCCTTTCGTACGGCATGGGCATAGTTGTACTTAGGCCCAAACATTAAATCACAAGTTAGCCCCCAGGTCCCAACAGCTGTAAATTTGGCCGACGTTTTCATGTGGATTCTATTAATTTCTACCTCATTTATCGGCAAAATCCCGTGTGTACCATCAGCTGAGAGCTAGTAAAACTGTCTATATACTAGGGTTGAATAGTATAGCCCAGAAAGAAGAGGGTCACGACAAAATTCATAAGAAGGAACGGGTCAAAGCGAAATAATAAAATTATTTCAATGTTAACGAACCATATGTGTTATGATGATGATGATGATGATGATGATGTAATACTACCATCTATTGTAGCAAAGCAGCTGTTCATAGCACTGGGACAATGTGAAAAACGATTTGATCAGGATTCTATCGTCGAGCACTCGACACTGAAGAAGTCTGTAAGTCGCAGACGAAATAGGCATATCTGTCAAAACATTTAGCGGAATTTGCTCGCGTATCACTACCCAGTAAACCAGTTTACACGTATATCCCAAAATGCAAGCGCGATATACATGTATATATCCCCTGTGGTTAAATCGTATATAATGCCATAAAACTCCTTGTACGTGTATAGGGAAGGAACGTTAGTGTGACCTTTGCTGGAAGGAGGTTTTTCTATGTTAGTAGGGTAGGGCTCGATGGATCAGGATTCACCTTGATAAGTGAGGTGATCTTATATATAATTCATAATAAGATTAAATTATATTTGATGTAGGTTCAAAATAAAGTGATAGAGGGACAAAATTAATGACGATTACCTGTTTTGCTCCGCGTTTTTGAGAGCACCTACCACCTCTCAATTGTCTGAAAATCCTTTGCGTGGTCTGACTGGTTAGCGTTCTGCTGTTTAAAAGATTCCCATTCAGATGCTAGCCCCATATGGCATTGCTCGCGGTCATTGTATAGGGAAGAGTGCAAAAGAACATGAAAGAGAAAAGAGAGAAGGCATTCGTGATTAGCAACATGCGACGCGCATGTAAGATATTCATGGTGATATTCTCACTGCGGCCGTTCAAAATAGTTCGACTGACGCATATGAGAGATCATTCCCGAGTCTCCACGCGTTAACCCAATCCCATCACATTTAATTATAGAAGCCAAGCGCCATTTGACAACGTGCAACATTTGGAAATTTTAGGGCCACCCCCCTTCCAGTTTGAGATCTTTTACATTCGTATCCGCAATTCACCAGTATTGCATATTCCACCTAACTAACATGAAACAAAGCTGAGAATCAAAAAAAAAAAAAACTACGATCGTGTCACTGGAAACTCAAATTTTTCACTTATTCATTACGTCAACACTCGTGGACCCATTCACGCACAGTTTACCACCGGTTTTGGTCAGTTCTGATTTTAATACCGAAATGTAACGAAAACAATATGACCAACAGATTCAGACGTTCTCCATTTTCAAACAAAAAATCAACTTTTCTTATCTTTCAATTTGCTCAACTACATTGTACAAACCATTTAACTACTGGAACCAATAACTGCATAAAACAAGTTTAACCCTCTAAAGAAAGCAATCCATGCTTATACATTGAAGGTAAAGATTGAAGGATTTGGTGAAATTAGAGTCCTTCGAAGCCATTCGTGCCCTTTGGCAACTTTATGCTTCTACTGATTTCCAAGATTATCGTTTTAGCACCACCCGGGAGATACTTGGTCCTATACCCAATGATTTCATTATCTCCAATCCGCTCAACCAATCGCAATGTGTTGTGATTTAGTGGACGGATTATTATAATCTGAGATAACTCAATGCAGACGTCTTCCAAATTTGGCAGATCGACAGGCAATCGGTGGATAACCACCTGGTACTTCATAGCAATATGCACAGAGGCGGACCACCGGAAGTTTCGATAAGCTACATCCCCCTGTTTCAGATTTTTTTTTAACGTAGGACTACGTTTCTCTTTTCTATACCGGGTGTCATTTCAAAATTTTGAAAAATGAGAGCGTTACGCAAAAGTGAAAGGTTTTTGAACGGTAATAACTCTCGTTTGACTGTTCAGAATGACTTTATTTATACACCATTTGATCAGAAAAACTAACAAATGTTTTTCATTAAAATTTCAATTAAGTAATATTAGTATAAGTAGTTCAATTCATCACTTAAAGATGACCTACTTTTGCTCCCATACAAATCTACATATGAACAGGTTGAAAATATAGTTTTCCCTCTCCGGGTCCTCAAAAATGGGTAACAAATTGTCTTCTTTTTATTTAATTTAGTTTTATTCCATGTTAAATACAGCACTAGCTACACCCCTCAGCTGTAAAATTATTTTCCTTTGTTGACGGTGCCTGATTTTATAACTGAAGCCTGTCCCCTCTTTGAATTTTGCTTCGTACTGCATTTTCGTGCCTCTCTTCTTTGGAGGCAATGTTATCAACACCAGTATAAAGCCCACGATTTGAACCAAAATGGTTTCATTTGGATATTCAAGTTCGATTGATCAACGGTTGTGTTTTTCGTGTTACGAAGATTGTTTCTCGTTTTTTTTTTTTATTGAGATAAAAAGTCCGTTTTCTTGCGATTGTGCGTCTGGCTCGTAAATTTTCGCCTGCGCTTCATCATCTACAAACCAGAAGGAAGCGCTGCAAAGTTTTTAAAAATTCCCCGCTCGACCTATTGCCGTGGCAATTGGTCGTAAAAATCGATAATCCGCGCGGGCGCCATCCACTTCCGAAGCCTTACCGGAGTCGGGCACCTCCCAGCGCAAAACGATGTTTGTGGCAACTAGATTAATAGAATCATCCCAACTATCTTGCCGTCGGCCATTCACAGCGACGAGGAGTTTAATAAACTACTATCTGGATTGAATACAGCACATTATGGTGTCATTTCTCAATTAATTTCTTAGGCGTATCATAACCATCGTCCTTTTCAGGACGACCAATTTAATTTTGCAATAAAAGAGTTAGTGTTTAAGTGAAATGTTCGTGATTTATCCTGAACAACCTTTGCTTATTATCAAAACTAGTACATTTTGGATTGTTTGAGGCATTCAGTCGAGAGTGGTGAATTCGGCAGAGATTTTTTCATCAATCCCGAACTGAATTTTTTTCATTGAACTGAACCGAATGTCATAAGAAGGGACGGGTCCAGCAAAATAACGAAGACATTTTAATGTTAACCAACTATATGTGTTATGATATGTATAAATAAGATGATACCATTTTTACTATGCACCAACGCGGTCCTACGTGATCCTCGCGGTTCACGGATCCTTGATATAACCCACCTCTAATGTTTCGTCCAGGGTTTGACCAGGCCCTACGTTGTGATTTATTTTTTTTTGAAGAAAAAGTGATCAAGTGATGTGTTAATTTAAATTTTCCTACACTGAGGGAACGAAACGAGAGGAATTCATAAGAATATCGTATGGAAATTTGCCAGAAGATATCATTGCAAATTTCATACGATTTTCTAATGGCAAGAAGTTCATTGGATGATCGAATGAAAATTTTCCTCACTGAAAAAAAAGTTGCATTCGGGATTCGAACAATAAACCTCGGGATCCAGAGACGAGTCACAATCCCACGAGACTATACACGCTTGATAAGTGATGTCAATTAAATAGTATAGATAGTTTCCTGAGTGTAGAATTGAAATAGCGCAGAAGGTGGAGTCAATGAAACATAATTTCCGGAGCAATTTGCGATTAGGGCGAACATGCAGAATGTAAACAAAAGGGAAATGATGATTGTTATATTGCAAGTAGAATTTCAAACCGTAATTTACAAATTAACGAATAAATTCAAATACAATCTGGCATACAGACAGAGAACAAAGCTTGCTTCTGATTCATATATAATACTGATGGAAATTCTTTCGTTATTCGTTGAAATTTGCAATTTTTTAATATTCGCCTGTCAATACTATCATTTTCAATGTTGGCCCCACAAGTACTGGAAATAAAAGTATCGCCCTGTACTATTCGCCTATTGTTGACATTTTATCAGTATCGCCTTTTACTTTACGCCATGTTTATGTTTTGATTTAAATTACGCCTTTCACTTTGTCAACAATTAATATGGCGTAAATCGCAGAGTGAATTGTTTTGAATACGAAATAACTCTACGCCCTTTGCAAAAACAATATTTAATGAATAAAATTAAAGCATAACCAGGACAAAAAGGTAAAAACTCATGATTTAGTTGTAGTTATTATGCATTGCATTGAAAAAACATTTTGTTTATATTTTGCATGTACGCCCTAATCGCGAATTGCTCCGGATTTAAGTTCCACAATGGTCACAAACACAAAAATCTTGGGCTTCGGTAAAACAATTTTTTGGCGGTTTTCAAAAAGCTATTCATGAACTAGGTTTGAACCATAATCTCTAAGATTACTAGATTTGTCTTCTTACCACTCGACCATTTGTCGATGCATTGGCTTTTATCAATACCGATTACTGTATGCACCAGTAATGAGAGTCCCAGAGACCTTTGAGAACCTTTCAGGGCCAGTGGACTTCTTCAAAAAATGATGTTCCTTTATTTTCTCGAAAGAAATTTAACACCAGTAAACCACGCACATCGAATAATGACGGCAACGTAAGAATTACCAATTGAAATTAAGCTATTTGCTAATAAATTCCGAGTCCAACCCAGCATGAAGGAGGTTCACGGTCATTATTGTTTTTGCTGTTCCGCCATATCCACCATCCGCCACTTTTGTTTTTCTTTCGATGAATAATCGTTTATTCTATCTTCCATCGTCTTGTTTACAGCCAGCAGACTGAAGGTATGCTCGCGGAACGATCCCAAAATCGACCAGTGCATAATGGACGCGGTGAATCACATCCGGCCCAACCTGGCGTCCGGTGATTTCGGGGAGGATTTCAACATTCCGAAGATCGAACCGCTGTACATCGAGCAGATGAAGATGCAACGGGGCCAGGACTTCCAGGCGGTGTTCAACAAACTGAACGTTTACGGGTGCAGCGCGTTCAAGTTCGAGCGATTGCAGTGAGTTTGGTTACGCTTACAGGCGGAGGAAGAGGAGGTGTTTGAAATGTGATTCTTTCCTATTTTAGATCCAAACCAATGAACTTGTCCTTCGACATCACGGTGGGCATACCGAAGCTGAATTTCACGGGAAAATACTCGCTCAAGATGAAACTGCTGCTGCTGAACTTGCAGGGCAAGGGTGACCTCAAGGGATCGCTAAGTAAGTAGTGGGGTTGTTGAGGTTCTCATCAAGTGGTTTGGTAAGAAGTTTCGATAATCAGAGGAAATTTTACAGGAAAATACTTATTGAGTTTAAGGATGATTTGAATTTTTGAACATGTATTGTGCGGCTCATACTAATACCATACTAATACTAATCATGTACAAAAGCTTCAAGCCGCTCAGTCTGAAAACGGTTTAGTATTCGCGATGAAAGATTGGATTATGCCATTTTTTCTTCAATTAAATCATCAATTACCTTGCATGCTAATCCAACATTTCTCGACAGCTTATTCAAAACAATGCATCTGAGTTAGTTTACAAACAAGCAATCGTGAAAACAGTTCAAAGAACGCAATGCAATATTTCACTCATGCAAGGAATAATAATAATAAATACACATTCAATTTTTTACGCCGATCTCGGCAAACCAATTACCGAGATACTCGGCATGTCGGTAAAAAGCAAAGTTGCCTGAGATCTCGGCAGTTACAAAATTGGCGTTTGCCAAATATTGAAAAATGCCTAATTTCTGGATGTTTTTTGTTTTATTGTTTTATTTCTGGAAAATAAACAACCTGGATTTTATGTTTTTAACGGTCGTTGGAGCTAGAGTTTTCCACATGCAAAATACTTGATCCTACTATCCAGCGCTCTTTGCTGCAAACATCTTGCCTGAAGCCAGTTGTAGTATAGTTGAAGCGTAAAAAAAACTCTTAAAAAAATAATAATGGATATTGAATCTAACTTCTATATGCAGTAACCCTTCGCTAACTGAGCTAAGTGTACAGCCTAGTTAGCGGATGCTGCTCGGTAACTGGGCTGGGCTGACATTTCAAGTGTAAATAAATTTCGAGGGGGCTTTCGGTTGACATATTTCATTGCACAATACAAAAATTCAATAATGTTTTTATGCTTTATACGTTTTTGCGGTGTAGCATATTGTGCACACCATTGTGTAGAATATTTGACTCAGTTTATATGGAATTACGACTCAATTTCGTACAATTTAACAATGTTCACTCCTCCACGAACGTTATATGCCTTTTACATGCCCCTTGCTGATTTTGACAAATGCCAAATGCTGATTTTTGAAGTTTATTTGCTTTTTAACTGGGCTATAGCCCAGATAGCGAACGCCCAGTTAAAAAGCAGCCCAGTTAAACAGAACTCAGTTAGCGAACAGTTGCTGTACAGGGGATAGACGAAATGATCAGGACTAGCAAATTTTTGATCAACTTTGTAGTGCTCAAACATAATGAAATATTATTCGATTTAATTTCGCTAAGAAGCATTCGACTGGAAAAATAATGTAGTCGGTAACATAATCGGCTATGGCCCCCGGACACCGGAGTTGTTCCGGGTTTCCAGAAAGGCTATATCACATGTTGAATTTGTGACGAGATTTTGTACAAGATGCCGTTGTCAAACAATTTTTTTTTCAGTAAACAAACGTAAAGACAAAACTTTTTCCGAGCGAATGAAATATCGATTACAGAAATCGGTCTTAAATTGACCGAGGTATGTTTCCATGAAACAGGTTCTGATGAAGGGTCCTGGATGCGGTTAACTCTTTATTTTATTCAAAACATGCCACGTGACAGCTCTTTCTTCTTGTTTTTTTTAATCTCTAATCTTATTATAAACTTAAAGTGGATCCCGGGGGAATCTGTAGTAGGGACCAGTTAGGCATTTATCCCCAAACATGCCGTGCGGCAGTCCTATCTTCATGATTTTTCATAAATTCTTTCAGATAGGGGAGGGTTGCATGCAAATGAAGCACAAATTTCTGCATAACTCGAGAACAAATCAAGCAAATGGAACCTAATTTGGCATGTGGCGGTTTTTAGAAGCAAGAAATGTTTCTAAGGTGACTCAAGACCCCTCCCCCTTCTGATTTGGGGGGGCTCTAAAAATAAAAGAAACACAAATTTCTTCATAACTCGAGAACTACTCGAGCAAATGAAATCACATTTGGCATTTTGGGGGTTTTGGAGGCAGGGTTTCTATAAATATAAAAATGAATTTCGGTATGTCTGTCTGACCCTTATCTCGAGTAATTCATGATTTGGGCCCAAAAGCCATTTGTAAACAATGACTTTAAACGTTAATCTCTCACGAATCACGAGAGCCCCACAATACCCAGCTACTCCATATGGTAGAACTAACATTCTTCTACCAAATGCTGCTTTCATTTCACGAGAGTGATTTAAGATTCAAGAGAAATCGACATTTAAAGTTATTGTTTACAAATGGCTTTTAGGCCCTTAACATGAATTACTCGAGTTATGGACTCGGAAACTACTGAACCGATCGGCGTGAAAATTTGTATGCAGGGGTTTTTGGGGCTGGGGAAGGTTTTTATGATTGTTTGAGACCCCTCCTCCCTCTGGAAAGGAGGAAGGGGCTCTCATACAATTGAAAAACAAATTTCAACCAAACATGAGAATTATCCAGGTTACTAAAACACAAAACGTGTATTTCTCGGGTAAGAAGCATGTTCTGATAGAAGTTTGAACCCCTGCACAAAACCCTTGCGGTACGAAAGGACAAATTTCACGACAAAAATCGTTAACTCGAAAACCATCAACTTTAGACAGATGGTGTCTTCGGAAGATTCAATTTAAAAAACAAGATCTATCTTTTGGTTTGGGTGATGACTAGATGGTGATGTAGTGACGATGATTTGTAGTACAAAATGTTCAATGTGTTATGTCTGTTTGTCTGTGATTTAAATGTTAATAAATAAACGGAGATGGGTTATATATAAATTTTAACATTTTAACAGCGTTGTTACGCTCTTTGATGATAATTTTTGATGAAGCTAATTAAAAATTATGCAGGAAAAATGCAAAACTGTCAATTTTAAAACGACTTTTTCTCCTAAAGGGAACAAAAGAAGACAAACGATTTTGCATAGATCTTGTAGATGAAAGTTTGTACTTTCAGTTCACGTACTGTGTTTGCAAATATTAGCAAATAAGGGAGTAAGATATCTTGCAAACACGTATTTGTTTTACACTTCAACCCGTACAACTTTTCTATAATAACTAGCAACTATCTTGTATCTTCAAAACGTGCATCCTTTGATGCCCTAAAAGTCAACTTTGAAAAGTTTTCAAATTCAAATTGAAATAAAAAAGTTACAGCAAAACAAAAACTGTTTTTTTAAGTCCCACCCTGAGGAAAGTCAGAAAAACTGTTATAAAACGATACGTAGATGAGATAGAAGTTAAATTTTTGTAACAGAGTTTCATTAAATTAAAATATCTACAATTCTGTAGAAGCAAAAAATCCTCTAAATCATAAAAATAAAAAGTTGAAATTTTTATTATGAACATAAAAGGACCACCGTAGTCATCACCCAACCTAAAAGATAGATCTTATTTTTTAAATTAAATCTTCCGAAGGCACCATCTGTCTAAAGTTAATGGTTTTCGAGTTATCGATTTTTGTCGCGAAATTTGTCCATTCGTGCCATAGTGCCCTAAGAAAAAAAGAAATTCAGAGGAAAAATAAAAGAACAACCGGTCCCCACTGTTCTCACTTTTATTAGTTTGGATGGTAGGGAACGTACCCCCCCCCGCCGGTTGCTGATAATAAATATTGTAATTGAAAGAGGAGAAAAATGATTTTTTTTTTTTTTCTTTGTTTTTTTTTTTTTTTTCTTTTTTGTTTCATGAAAAAAAAAATGCATCTCCCCCACCCGAAGAAGAGAGAGCCCCCCCCCTTTTATGAATATCGCCGCAGCGACCACAATTTTTTTTTATAAAAGAAAAAAAAAATTTCCAAATTTCAACAACCCGAAAATTGGGTAACCGATTTAACGGGTTTCGGTGAAATTTTACAGTCATCTGTAAAAAAACTACCGGATTTCGCGTTCATCTTATCATCTGCCTTAGGGTGAAAAGAGATTGAATTCTTTGTGCTCATGAATGTTTTGTAAGATTCATTATCACTCCATATGTTTAAGACTTAAAAGTTCATTTCTTGAAAATCCAACAGCATTCAAATAACCAACCCGAAGATGTTCCAGAACAGCAACCATGTCGTGAAAATTGTATGCAGCCCTTTTGTGAAATCCAAGTAAAGCTAAAGTGAGGTTCTAGGTTTTTTTTTCATTAGGGCGAATCTACAATTGAGAGACTCTCTCTGTACACTTTCTCTTTCACCAATAGCTACACAGCAAAAATAATGAATTACATTACCAACTTACCCTCGTTTAATTTCAAGCCAAAGGAGACATAAACAACGAAATTGTTTGCAATCTTTCATGCGCCCTACAACAATGTATGCTATATTTCATACAATAGGCTAGATTCAGGCGTTACATGGCTTAAATTTACATGAAATATCCCTTTATTTTCTGCAAAATCTAGCATTCCCTTTAAGTGCATTTGATAACGCAGAAAATTAAATGTTCCCTTCTATCTGTGTAAATCATTTTCACATTTTTCGTTTGGCTGTTTGCCCAATATGCTAGCCAGCACTCTTATCTTGCGATCTGTGTAAAAAATCAATCCATAGTTTTATAATGGCGCTGTAATTAATGAAAGAGAACGAGGCAAGAGAGAGTCTCTCAATTGTAGATTCGCCCTAATGAATAAAAACTCTATACAATATTTTTACTATTTTTCAATGATGCCCCTCCCTTCTACCCTACCTCCCAACCCCAACCCACCCCCCCCACTCCCCCCCCCCCCCCCCCCCCGCCCCCCAACCCCAAAACCACCAAAACCCAACCAACCCACAAACCCCCCAACAATTCACATCCCACCAACACACCCCCCCTCCTCCCCCACCCCCCCCCCCCACAACCCCCCTCACCCATGGCTCTCCCACCCACAACCCCCCCCCCAATCCCCCAAGGAGCCGCCAAAACCCCGTGGCTATCCCCGCCACACATTTACTCCTCCCCTTTTCCACCCTTCTTTTTTCTCCTTTGTCTTTCGTACAAAAAAAAAAAAACACACCCAAAAGGCAAAAAATATAATAAACCCCACCACAATCATTCCCCTTTTTCTTTTCCCAATCCAACCCCCCCAAAATTGGAAAGCTTTTTAGCCTTTTTCTAAGTACGAACTTCAGATCAAAATTTGACAGTAGGCGATAGTTTTCAAAAGAATGTTCATTTACCACCATTTGGACATGACGTTACGTTGACTAATAGTAATCCTTCTCGAACGAAGTACCACTAATCTCATTTGTCATTGCTCCCAAAACAGCTAACACCCGACTGGCGGTTCGCATCCGAGGATACACGGAAAACGTCGACGGCAAGGAGTACGTCCGCTTCCATCGGCTGGGCATTCGGCTGAAGGTGGAGAGCGGCAACTTCCAGCTGGAGAATCTGTTCAACGGCGATCCCGTCCTGGGCCAGGTCGGCAATCAGGTGATCAATGAAAACTCGCGCGTTTTCCTGGACGAACTCATTCCGGGGCTGGAGAAGAACCTGGGTAGGATTTTTACGGAAATTGTGAACAACCTGCTGAAGACTGCTACCATCGACGATATGTTTCCCGAGAAAGTCTAACACCGAGGGAGGCGAGGGGGTTTCGTTCCGAAGGGTTTGGGAGTGTCTCGCGTTGGTGAGCATGATTGTGATTTATATTGTAGTCATTTATGTACAAATAAAGAAGTGAGCCTTTTTCAGTCTCTATTTGAGTACGAAGATTTCAAATTGTTGGTGGTTGATTTAGTGTAGCTGGCGTTTATGTTGTTATGAGTATTAGCTGGAAAGAAATAACCTTACCTTGGAAATATTGTGTGATTTCAAGAGCTTAAAGTGAGCCTTTGAAGGGTGTAATGGCGTACCGTTAAGGCAGGGCTCAGCGCGAGAAACCTTGGAAGAAAATTTGCGTTTGCCTAGGACCGTGGCTGCAAATTTGTGTATTTTTTTTTTGACATTAAATTCCATTTTATTTCAATGTTTAGGTTGTGATCCAATATTTTACAATGTAAGTGATCCACTTAACGTTATTCAGTCTTTGATTTAATATTTGAGAAGCCATTAGCTAATTTTCAAATTTGGTTTTTACCATTTTATAAAGTGAACAGTTTGTTCTATTTAAATTTGCTTACTATCTATAATAACTACATTAAACCTAACTTATCCTACTATATTTGTTCATACTCAGAGATAAGAGTCCTAGTTTGATGTCGACTGCAAAGTAAAGCAAGTTTGTTATTTATTAGGTTAAGATTTGCCAGCCGATGGACCTCGGCTGTGCGCGGTGGCAGATTGAGTATCATCTTCAGGAACTTGTTCTGCAGAACCTGGAGCTTCCTCCGATGTGTTTGAGCGCATCCCTTCCATACTGGAGACCCATACTCCAGCATAGGCGCAACAATCTGCCTGTACACAGCCAGCTTGTCAACGGTGGACGCTTTCGACCGACGGTTAATGATCGGATACAATCGTTTCAGCATCTCTGGTGAATCCCTTGGTAAATCGGTCATTCACATGTGACCGAAAGAGAAGCTTGCTGTCGAGAATCAAGCCAAGGTAGCGAATCTCAGGGGACCACTCAATTTCTGCGTTCAGGATCTTGATCTACGATGCGGGTTTGAGCCGGTCGGTGTTGCGGTGTGGAAACACAATTGTTTGCGTTTTGGTCGCGTTCGCACATATCTTCCAGTCGGTGATATATTTGGTGTAGGCATCCAGTCCGGTCTGAAGCTTTGATACGAGGGTTTGCATGACTCGTCCTTGATAGCTGATTGCAGAATCGTCAGCTAATAGCGATAGTGTTCCATCTTGTGGAAGAGTCGGAATGTCAGATGTGTACAGATTGTACATAATGGGTCCTAAAATGCTACCTTGGGGGACACGGGCGGGTACCGCATACGGATCGGAAAGTGCGTTGTTTACACATACTGGAGACGTTCTACCGTCGAGGTAGTCTGAGATCATCTTCACCAGGTCGTTGGGAAAACGGAATTGGAGAAGCTTGTGCACTAAGCCGTCGTGCCAGACGTAATCAAACGCCTTCTCGATGTCCAAAAGCGCCATGACTGTTGTCTTCGATACCAACTTGGCCTGGTTAACCAAGTTTGTTACCCGTTTGAGTTGGTCCACCGTCGAGTGTCCTCGCCGGAATCCAAATTGTTCCTTGATAAGAATGCCGTTCGCCACAGTGTGATCGAGGATTCTGGTGTAACTTAGCTTCTCAAACAGCTTGCTGAGCGAAGAGAGCCAACTGATCGGACGATAGCTTGACGGGTTGGTTGGGTCCTTCCCCGGTTTGAGTATCGGTACAACCTTGGGCCGCTTCCAGGCAGTTGGAAAATATCCAAGCTTCAGGCAACGATTGAAAACGTTCACCAAGAGAGTGTGCACTTTCGGTCCCAAATTCTTCAGGACGATGTTGAAGAGGCCGTCAAATCTCGGTGCCTTCATGTTCTTGGTGGCCTTGATGGTATTCACCAGCTCATCCATCGTGATTTTTTGGTCATCATTTGGTCATGATTTCTGGCATCCGGTGGGTTTCGGTGATGTTGGCAATGTCGAGTTCCTAGGAATTCCGAGAGTCGAGAAGCTCAAGATATTTGTTTCTCATGGAGCAAGCGTTCTAATAAGCGATGCTGATAGGAGGAGCTGGATGGTCAAGAAGAACACCAGCATACATATATAATTTTTTTGGTCCAGGAAATATCGGTCAGCGCATCGGTCCCAGCTTCGATCCCTAGCCAAATGAATCACCCCTTAAAACTTAACTCAAAGCTAGTAACTCCTAATATATTCTGTCAAATAACATAACGAATCAAATCAAAAACAACGTTCTAGTACCGAAAAGTGAAAGAATGGAGTACTGGCTGTCAACCGTTACTAAATTTGAGTGGCCCCAATAACTAACTGATTTATCAGATTGCTTATTTCGGTAATATTTTTATTTGACAACATTTTCGATACAAAGTCGCACAGACTGGTTAAGCAACACTCTTAATTCTAAATTTTAAAACTGCTTTGCTAACATTAAAATCGAAACAGTCACAGACTTCATTGAAATGCTCCAACATAAATCCAGTGGGTTGTTCAGGCAGTAATTTGTCCGATGGCTGGGGATGCACAGCAGTTGCCGATTTCAGAGCTGACGAGTAGGTACATAAAACCTCATATTTTCTAGAAGGCTGCTACAGTCGATGTTGCACTTGAGCACGTCGACAATGAACAACCTTTGCAGCATCACTCGACGACGCACCAGCGGTTGTAAATCGAGGAGTGCGCATCGATGTTTGTTTGGCGGTAGGTTGACTGGGTCGTTCCATGGCAGGCCACGTAGAGCATACCTTATGAAGCGCTTCTGGACTCTCTCAATACGAGCGATATGGACGGCATGATACGGAGCCCAAACCTGCACTCCATATTCAAGTACACTGCGAACTAAAGCACAAAACAGGGCCTTCAGAGCATGCACGTCATTGAAATGGGCTGTGTTCCGGCGTAGGAATCCTAGCATCGCATTGGCTTTCGCAGTTGTCACTGAGCTGTGTTCGTTAAAGCGTAATGTACTATCAAGTATGATGCCAAGATCCTTGATCGACGTGACTCTTTCTAATGGCAAATTGTTCAGCCCGTTGTCAAAAGATACAGTAGTCAGACATCGAGTGAACGTCATTACTTTACATTTCGCCGCATTCATTTGCATTCCGTTCATTTCGCACCAAGTTGGAACACGTTTAATATCAGCTTGCAGTGATCGGTCTTTAGACTTTATGCCGTCCATCAAGTTCTGCACAGTGGTTTTTGTGCACCTCTTGGACGCTGTTGACCAGTTTTTCTTGAAGTTTGACATGTTGTGGGCCCCTGCACGTGTCTTTTTGAGGTTCCACTTGATGATTGCCCAGTACCGTTTGATCGGTCGCAGTTGGGGACAGTTTGGTGGATTGGTATTCTTTTCAACGAAATCAAAGTTGTTATTGGAAAACCACTGTATAGCTGATCCGGCATAGAGGACGAATCTCATGCTACCGATATAATGGAAGCAATCTCTCCTGCAAGCACTCGTTTCTATAAATTTTTGCATTTGTGGTTACTTTTGTGTAGCAAATGGAAGATCAAATCGCTTGCCAAACGAGCACTTTTTTTACCGATATTTTCCGTCGCAAAAGTCGGAAAAAGCAATGGGGACACTCTTCCCCAATTGATTTGGCGCAGAATTGATGTCCGGTCAGTGTTCCGAAAACTTCTTTCATATACGTTTCGTCATCCATAAAAACACGCTAGGAGGGATTGTCCAAGATACGGTTGTACAGCTTTCGGGCCCTCATTTTGTCACGATACTTCTGCTCCGGAGATCGCTTTGGTATTTTCTACTTCCTGCATGTTTTTGAATAATTTCTTTTCTTAATCCGCTGAATCGTATCGATTCTGTTGCTGTATTTCTTAACCGAATCACGGTTGATTTGTTCTCCTGAATATAATCGACGACCGCAGGGTGTACTGATCACCATACTCTTCAATATCTCGTTTTGCACTAGCTGGATGAGCTTTGACCTTTTTGGCAATATGAGTTTACGTTAGATCCTTTCCAGTTCATAAAGTGTTGCTCAAATAGCACGTAATCCTGTGGAATCGAACGAGAGTGAAACGTTCTCATTTTTTTTATAATTTTGAAATGACGAAGACCTGCAGCTTTTGAGTGTTCTCCGCTGATGCACGCCACGCCTCGCTGGCGTGTAACGGCACAGATTTCAGGTTTGAATGGAAAATTCGAAACGTGCGTTGACTTATCTAGTTTGATGTCCTTACATTTCGTAGACTCGCAAAAGCAGCTCTAGCCTTTTTGATTCGTGCTCTTATTTCGCTCTTGGTTCCGCTGTATGACGCTATCAGACTGCCAAGATATTGGAAACTACCGACCTCTCCACTGTTTGCCCCGCTACCGAAAAGTTGGAAGGGTTGTTCGTGTTGATATCCAACGATTTAGTCTTGTTGACATTGATGGTGATACCCGCCGTAGAGGAGGTTTCGGCGAGTTCGTTACGCTTACTCTGCATATAAAAGCGCCATTGGACTAACAGATAAACGTTATGAGCGAAATCGAAGTCGTTGACTTTGTTATGAGGTTATGAGCCAATGAGGTGTATACAGCTGGCGCAAAGAAAGGTGTTTGTCCGTATAACTAACGAAAAATATGTAAACAATCCATGAATTTGGATAGTGACATAAAACTCCAAAAACAAGCGAATGATAACAAAGCAAGTTTAGTTTTTGCAGCAAAAGAAGGCATTTTTCATCCGAAACCTTTTAAAAACTATACCAAATACCGAAAATAATCATTCCGCCTTGTGATTTACTGTTGTTTTGAATTGTTGTTTTTGGAAATCTGCGTCTCGCATGTTTACAAACAACAGGCTGTGCATAGTATCACGAACACAATGGCATTATTTTGCATTACACTAATACAACTGAACCACTTCTGCTCCAACTGTGGGGCTCTCAGTCACCCGATACGAGTTTTCTTTTTTTTTTTGTGTTGCTACATTTGTCATTGAACGGTTCCGCTCTATTGCCTTCGATAGCTCCGTGAGCGGCTTACCATACATCGACCAGGATTGTGTTGAAAAAGGTGCTAAAGAGTGTCCACGATGAAATTGCCACACTATGAAATTGCTCTAACTTTTTAACCGTTGGGTAGAATTTAATGAAAATTTGGGTGGATTTAGTTCATAGTGCATTATTTACATCCAGCAAGTTTTAAAGTTTTCCAGTGATCAAAACTCGCGGAAATGGAGTCGAAAGAACAGCTCGTGCGTGATAAAATCTTGCGCATTCATCACGAGAACAAGGTTCTCTCGCATCGTTCCATCGCTAAAACATTGGGAATCGCGAATTCCACGGTGTCGCGAGTGGTTAAGCGGTTCGAGGAACGGTTGACTACCGATCGGAAGCCCAGAAGTGAAGGAAAAAGTATTCCGTACAACACCAAAAATCACAACCGCGTAGTTGGGGCCTTCAACCGAAATCCGAACGCCTCCGTTCGGGATGTGGCTAAGAAGCTGCACCTAAGCCGAAGTTTTGTCCAGAAGGCCAAAACTAAGGCTGGGCTTCGAACGTTCAAGGCACAAAAGGCCCCTAATCGCGACGAGAAGCAGAACAAGTCCGCCAAAACCCGTGCCAGGAAGTTGTACCTCAACATGCTGACGAAAGTTGAATGCTGCATCATGGACGACGAAACATATGTGAAGGCCGACTTCAAACAGATCCCCGGCAACCTGTTTTTCACGGCCAAGGATAAGTTCAGCGTTCCGGAGCATGTCCGCACTCAGAAGATGTCAAAATTTGCGAAGAAATTCCTGGTTTGGCAAGCCATCTGCACGTGCGGGAAGCGGAGTGCACCTTTCGTGACCCAGGACACGATGAACGGACAGGTGTACATAAAAGAGTGCCTCCAGAAGCGGCTGCTTCCTCTCCTGAAGGCCCACAACGTCCCAACAATCTTCTGGCCGGATTTGGCCTCATGCCAAGGACGTGCTGAAGTGGTATGTGGACAATAAGGTCAATTTCGTGCCGAAAATGTTCAACCCTCCCAACACTCCGGAGCTCCGCCCCATCGAGAAGTACTGGGCGATTATGAAGCAGCACCTTCTTAAACGACCTAAGGTAGTGAAGACAGTCGAGGAACTGAAGAAAGTATGGGTTTACATGCAAAAAACGGTTGATTCATAGGTTGCGCAGAATCTTATGGCCGGGGTTAAGGCCAAGGTGCGGGCATTTGCGTATGAACTGTAAATAAAATACGAGTAAAATGGTAAAATGAAGTTTAATAGTTATTTCTCAATCCCTGAAAATTTGATGGCAATCGGATGAAAACTCGAATCTTGCGAATCAATTTTGTGTGTGGCAATTTCATCGTGGACACCCTTTACGGGCATGCATTTATCATGCTATCATTCGTTGTCACTTCGAAGCGCTCCTTAACTCATCCAAGTACATAAACACACATGAACACTAGAAAACACTTTATTACGCGGAAAACTACATTTATATTTTCGCGGACAAACTACATTTATTTAACTAAGGCTACGTTTATTCTTACTTCACTATTATTATAACTTAAAGCTAACACATTAAAATACAGACGAGTGTAGGGGCTCGCGTACCGAACCGGAACGTGACCTTTTGGTTTCTGCCTTTCTTCCCCCAACTTGGATGTAGGGAGACCTTCTGCTGCGATGATCGGGTGGTTTTCTCCTTCGTGCAACTCCGACAGTAGCCTCTCGCAGCTCTCCTTATCACGACACTGATAACGGCAGGCGATTGATTGTGACGACGATCGATGAAGTGGTCAATCTCTCCTTGCTCGCACTGATGAGGTTGGTGATAGTGTTGTATGGTGGATGGTTTTTGGATCTTACCAGGGTTGTAGCGCAGTGGGGATCGCACACGCGATCAGTCATTGTTCAAAATGGAATTGCGTTTTCGACAACGAGTATGTTTAAAATTTTCCATTAAAAACGGTTTCAATGGTGCGACGACATTGAAAATGTTAGAAAAGTGTTTCGTCAACGATAAGGCCTCTCCAAACTGCAGCGTTTTTTGCCGCCGTCGCAGCGAAATCGTGGCGAAAAAATCGCCGCGATGAGATTACATGGCGGCTTATGAGAGCGCACAAACCGACGCGATGCGTTTTTTAATCAGCCTATACTCTGAAAAAAACAGTCGTTTATCAGTAGCACGAATGTTTCGGAAGTGTCTGTGAGTCCGTGATCGATGATGAGAGAGGCCGAAAACATCAACAAAATCAAAGAATGGATGACCGTAGACCGCAAATTGACCATTAGAGAGATGAGTTGGAAATTGCTTTTAGATCCGTTCAAGACACTCCGGTCAATGGTTTTGGCCTCAGACGTGTCTCTTCAAAGCTGATGCCGAAAGACCTGAATGTCATGCAAAAGAGGAACCGCGTTGACGTCGCAAAAGACAAGATTTGCAAGGCCGAATACCATTCAGCAACCACCGAATGCACCTGATTTGTCTTCCTGCGGTATTTTTCCTATTCGGTCGGATCAAGAAACCGTTCCGTGGAAAGCGTTTCAACACCCGAGATGGATGGATGGAGAGCATGGAAAAATCGAAGATCGAAGATGGCGACCGGTGCGGTGAGAGGTTATGGTGCAGAAATAGGTTTAGTACCGGACCGGTGTGATTGCTCTAATATCACGCAATCCTGCGCAGTCGAACGAGAGTTATTAGCACTCGAAAAATTTCAATATGAGACCAGATAAAGAAAAAAAGAACTGCAGCTCTACACTGAAAAAATATTTCGCTTAGCTACTACTTGAAACACATGTAGATATTTTCCAATACTAAAATAAGTGACCCTTACATGAATATCACATAGAAAAAGACATTCTGCTTGACTAATTATTTCCATTGGACATTGTTCACGTATATAGTGACAATGCAGACACAACGAAGATCGGCTTTTTTTAAATGTTTCGCAGTATTTGATTGAAACTATTGAAACTTGAATCATTTATTCAAAACCAGTTTAGGGAATGATGAAGAAAACAAACTATCTCTCAGGTGCCATTCATCATCCTCATGGTTAATATACCCTAGCTTAATGTTAAAACCTGTCACTAGGTTACACGCTAAAATGACAATACCTTAAATTAGGTATTTATTTTACCTAAAATTAGGTATTGTTGACTATACCCAAAATATCGGTAAAATTGAACGATAAAAAAAACAGTATTTTTTTCAGACATATGGGTAATGTTCATTTTCCAATATAGACTGTTCCGAAAAATATAAATACATTTTCTTTCTCAAATAAAAAAGACCGTTCTGTGATTTTTGATTATTTTTTTCTCAAACATAGTAAATAACAATGTTTTCTTTCCATCCTAATTTCAATTTGCTTAATTTTTTGTGGGGTAGGCGAGTTTTCTAACTTTTCCCTTAACACTACTCGTAAGCTTCTCAACAGTACTTTCTCCTACCATTTTCAACACTTTTGGCCAATCTCTCTTAAATTTTTGAACACTATCCGCTGGTTTCATGTGTTTTCTCAGCTTCGTCTTCGTCAAAGTCCAGAAAATTTCGACAGGGCGAATCTCTGGGCGGATTGGTGGATTCATCTCCTTTCGTACAAATACGACATTTTTCTTTTTGTACCACTCTGGTGCATACTTAGAGTAAGCAAGATCAAGCAAGGAAGCAAGATCAGGCCAAAAGATTGTAGGCTTGTTATGCTGTTGGATCAAGGGTAGCAAACTTTTTTGCAGACACTCATTCACGTAGATTTGACCATTACTTGTGTCTGTCGTGATGAATGGACGAGATATTTTTCCACATCCGCATATGGCCTGCCACACCATTACCTTCTTGCCTAATTTTTCGGTTTAAATGGCTTTCACTGATCCAGGAACATCCTTATTCCCTTCGGCGAGGTATAAAACTGTGGTCCTGGCAGAGTTGTATAATCGAGTTTTATGTCGGTTTCATCGTCCATGACAACACAGCTCGATTTTTTGGTCAGCAGTTTATCGTACAGCTTTCGATCCCTCGGTTTCTCAGATTCAGCCTGTTTGGTGCTTCGTTTTGGCTGCTTCTGCCACCTGCGACGAGTATGCAGGCCCATTCTCTCCTTGGCACACATAACATAAGTCACCAAAGTACTTAGCTTTTTCGCCACATCTCGGACTGATGCTGAAGGTTGACGCTTGAAATAGTCCCTTACCTTTCTGTCGATTATAGGGACCGGGTTTTCTACCCCGTCTACTGGAAATCTACGAAAGAGCACTCTGGTTGATACTTCCGTAATGCGGTTTGAACTGCTCCGACGCTCACACCTTCTTCCTTAGCTAGTTTTCTGACCGAAAGAGCACCGAGGGTGCACCGTTTGTGCACAATCCGTTTTCTCGGGAGTAAGACCACGAATTTTCAAACTTCCGTACGAAAAATTGAAAAAAAATGACAATGTCAGTTTTATTTGGATGTAAACAACAGGACACACCCAAAGTTGGCTGAATTATGCGGGCATTTTGAATTTACGGTTAATCATTAGTGAATTTATAACTATCGCAACAGTCTATATTGGACGTTATTATTTACCCAAAGCACAGAAATAACGCGGTCGTAATATTTTTCTAAGCGAAAGCGTAATTATTTTTATTAATTTAACTTTTCAATATATAGTTTGTTCATGTCCCAATATTTGAAGCAATAACTTATGCATTACTTTATTTGATTCTGGCTCCGACGGATCCTTGTGGACCGACGTGAATCCCGGGGTGCAATTCGGCTTCACTCCGGAGCGAAAAAATGGACGTGTTAAAATATTCGGTCGATGCAGAAAACATATTTCTGTAATATTTAATTCATAGGGGAAAGTGCTCTAATGTGGGTCTATGGATGTAGAATTCGGCCTATCGTTGAAAATTGCCTGTCTTTAATTTTTCTTCATATTGATATGTCAGTGAGACAATAATACCAGCGGGTGGAAGAAAACGAATATTTTTTTTTTGGCTCAGGAAGTACTAGCACACCGGTCCCAAGCTTAATGATTCGCCCCTAAGACCGTAACTCACACCAATACACTCTCAAATATTCTGTCAAAATAACAGCGAATCAAAACAAAAACAAAGATACTTGTACCAAAAGGTACTGAAAAGCGCAAGAGTGCATGGCAAGGTGCAGACTGCATGGTGTTCTTTGGAACTAGGGTTTCTACAACAGTGAACCAATTTCAAATCGCTAGTTGTACATTGATTGTTGATAATACTGTATATTTTTGATTTTCAGGGTAAGAATAGTGAATTATTATTTACTTCGAATTTTAAGCATAGGCCGAATCCATAGACTCACATTAGAGCACCTTCCTCTACTTCCTTTTTTTGAATAGCATAGCATAGCATTTAGCATAGCATTTTCCGACCATACATAATCCTGGGTTGACTGTTGTAGAGACGATGGAAGCGCCAGAAGAGGTGCCTTGGGTGTGACAGGCTCTTCATCCATCGATCTCTTTGCACAACACCTGGCCAGGTCCTTATGATCAGCAAGGGATGGGAGGGAAGTGTTGATTAGATGTCTACTTAAGAAGATGCTGAGAACTCATGCTACCTTCATAGACATCTGGAGTTGGAAATTGGATGGGATTATGCGGGAGGCTTTCCTTGGCGAGAAAGCATATGAATATTTATATGTATCTAGGTCGTTGGGAGTGACGAAGCTAAGAAAGTTAATGCACTCCTTTGTTGTCCGCTTTTCTGGGTTGGAACACAGGCGTTTCCTCCTTATATCCATGATCCCAAGGGTGAGAGCCTTTTCTGAGAGCTTGTGTGTCGGTTGGAACATGAGCACTAACTCTTGTTTTAGCCTTTTACGGCTTATGGTTATAGCGCCATTACTCGCTTTCTGAAAAAAATAAGAACGACGCACCATGACAAAGTCACACACACACACAGAGAGAGAGAGAGAGAGAGAGAGAGAGAGAGAGAGAGAGAGAGAGAAACCCACGCATACACACGCACAGATACCCCTCCCCATACATACACGCATACATACACACACATGTAATGAAAAACAAAATTCAAATAAAATTAAACTGAAAAACTTTACCTACCTAGAAAAAAAACACACAAGGGCCAATATCAAATCCTTCCGGAAACAAATGGGTTTCAAGAAGCCTAGAATATTATCCAAATGATCTTGAAAATTTAAAATATATTTATGATAGTTTCTGTTTTGTGCGTCTAGGCTTAAAGTTTCGAAAATATTGTGTTGAAAATCGCACTTTTGTAGATCAACTGATTTTCAAGAAAGTGTCTGTCAGAACTAATGTGTTATCTGTCAGATACAAGTCTGCGGGAAAAGAATTTTTTCATAAGCATGAGCTTGAGCTCTGATGTTTTCCGTAACTGACCGCAACCAGCAACAGCGCACATACACCCAAACGAATAGGGCCTGGCATTAGCAAACTATTCGAAATGTACACGTATTGATGGCCCTTTATTTATGTGGTTATTAAATAACAACTTCTGCCATAATTTTCATGATTCATCGAATAAGTGGGACTTGATTAGTAGGACTTCCGTTGTTACTAGAGCCCGTCTGTCCAGAGAAAGAACGCCCTGCTAATAGAATGCATCTGGAAATTGCTGCGATTCTTTTACAAAAAAAAAAGGAATAATGGTTTACTTTCCTCCCTGAGGTCTTTATAAAATATGCTTATTCCTTCTTTAAAATTAGGTGTGAAAGAGGCTTGGGTGTAAACCCAGTCCCACTGTCCACCTCACTTTCAATAAACCACTGGATAGGCCACAAGATGAAAGTCATCTCGGTGATAAGGGATTTCAAGCAATTGTTATTTGATAATGAAGGTTCGTGGCCTCGGTGTTTGTCGAGAAAATAAATGTTAAGTATTAATGGGTAAATAAAAAATGGGTACTTATCTGAATCGAATCCAATCCAACGGTTCTCCTCGTCCTCCCATATCAATTTCATGGAATTCTTGTATTTTTTATTATAGTCACGACGGTACGCCGATAAGGCTTTTTGCAATGGGAAATTCGTCATACGTCTTTTTCTCTGATGAAAAAATATAATTTTCTCAAACATCAATGACATCCAAGAAGACCGCTGGTATCGTTTAAATTTCAAGAATCCCATGATGAAATCCAATGTGGGGTATTGCGTAACTAACTGTGACTAATTAAGTGAAGATTCATAGAAGCACTTGTTAAAATATACATAAAAAACACAAGTATAAATGGACCAAAAAATGACAGCACAAAAGTATTTCGTGCCTTTTTCCTCTACTTCCTTTTTTTGAATACAGAAAAAAAATTGTTTCTCCTTAAGTGCAGAATTTGGAATACCAATCCGAATAGACAAATTGTTAAATTGCATGTCTTTTTTGAAGCATTCTAATAAAAATACAAAAAAATACCCAATTTTCAGTAAAAAGTAACGATAAATAATCGGTTATTTTTAACGTTTGTCTTCCTTCAATAAAATTAGCCAATATTAAGTAAGTTTACGCACAATTTGGGTGTGTGCACTTTTGAGCGGTTTTCGGTAATATTTAACGATCTCTAGGTATTCTCATCTTAGCGTGTAGTACTGTCAATGCTGTCATCATCTACACTATAACTGAAAAGTACAAATCAATGGGTACAATGGGTACAATGGTTGAAGTAATATCAACAATCAATGTGCAACTAGCGATTTAAAATTGGTTCACTGTTGTAGAACCCCTAGCTCCGAAGTACACCTTGCAGTCTGCACCTTGCCATGCACTCTTGCGCTTTTCAGTACCTTTTGGTTTTTGTTTTGATTCGCTATGTTATTTTGACAGAATATTTGAGAGTGTATTGGTGTGAGTTAGGGTCTTAGGGGCGAATCATTAAGCTTGGGACCGAGCTTGGGACCGGTGTGCTAGTACTTCCTGAGCCAAGAAAAAAAATCTTTTTCTCCATGACTATCCAGCCGCTGGTAATACGGTATTACAATACCATTAATACCAAGATAATAATAATAATAATAATTTATATACAATAATAATTTTAATACATAAAGTTTTGAGTAAATTAGATTTTGAGTGTAGCACAGCACGAGACAGTTCAGGGAGCTTGTTTACAAGGTGTTAGAATTTGAACCGCTCAAACGAAATTTTTCATTGGCTTTTTCCGGATTCTGTACGATTGGATTCAAGAAATGATGTAAAAATAAGCACTGATGTCTGTTTTCCGGCAATTTGACTTCAATCGTAATAAATTTAGAGCACAAAATCTCAAACCGATCTTACCGAAAATATTCTAAATCCACTTAAACAAGCTCCCTGAACTGTCAAAATTGCATTGATGACGCGATCGTGCAATAATCTATAATCTTAAATAATAATGCAATAATCTATAATCTTAAATAAACAATAATCTTATAAGACAGTTAATACTACTATAATGCGCAATGTAGTATTATAAAAATACATTCAAATTCACAATACTGCTTTTGGATTTTATTCTAGATTAAAATGTCTTAGGGTAATTATTTTTAATCTATTAATGAGTACACAAAGCTTATTTTGAAATCGTTGAATTTATACGCATAAATTACAGCGTCACATAACATAAAAGTTTACATTATAATGCGTGTAAAGTTCTGAGATATTTAAAAAATTGTTTAAACAGCCCATCTTTCATAGAAATATTTCTGGCAAGTTGCAGTATCATGTGGAATGAAATAAAATTTCACACGCATCGATATTTACATCACAATAAAACTTCAGGTTTTTTTTTTCTGTGTGGGTACTTTTCAATTAGAGTGTAAGTCGTTTCGAATGGAAATTGATCAGGTGTGCGCGTCTTCTCATAATCTTGACGCATCCACATAGCCGCAAGTGGCTCCGATTCGAATCTTTAAACATTGTGCGGCAGGCAATGTGACATGTCGCGTTGCGGTGAGCCACGGTAAAGTGTTGTCACTCGTTATCGATGAGTGCACGCAAGCCGAAAAGGAGTCGAATTTTGCGGCTTCTACTTGCTGCGGTCGCTAAGTTACGTCGCATTCAATAATGATGATCGGTTTAAACAACACGGTTTAAACAATGTAATTTTTAATAACTCTTCTAATGATGGTGCAAGTGGTGTTATTCTCAAATGAAATCTCAAACAAGTATGCTCGGTTACTTTAATAAAGATGTCAGATTCAAACAACCCTACTCTTAGCAAACATTTGTCAGATAATCTCAACAGGGGTGGTATTACAAGCTTTTAAGAGAATCAAGCATTCCCTGATTGAGTGTGATGTATTAGGAAATTATTATCAGCTGTCTTATTAACGGAAATTACTATTCAGCGTCTCTGTTTGGTCTGTATTAGCAGCGTACCGGAAAATCAAAACCAGTAGACAATGTTAAGCAATTCGTAACCGCCTGGGCGTTTACGAGTGGCTGATTCTGAGCGGGATGTTCTACAGTGAATCTGGATAAAAAGTTTGCACATTAGGAGGAGATCAAACTTGTCCTCGGAAGAAGAATGACTATAAAAAAATCACCTATAAATAGTTCATCGCTCAGGCTGGGTTGGGCTTAGTAGGCAACCAGCCGCTAACAGCAAACCAACGAAGGAATCAGGGTGAATAACACAGGATCAAATGCGGATAACGTGTCTAGCGAAGCAATCATAAAAAAGTTAGTCGATCTGAGCGTAGTAGGCGAGACAGACGGAAAGTGACAACTATTGTGATCATTATAATCAGAACATTGTTCAAAGACCAGTTTTACAGTGAAATGATGCGGAAAGCGGTGGATTTCAAAATGAGTCAGTTCCAATCATCGGTGATCGCGATTTGTGCGATAATGTTTCTGGGGTTAATCGATACAGTGAACAGCGCGCTGCGTAAGTGGTTTATTGCCTTTATTCGTTGAGAGTGAATTAATTAGAACCATTGAACATATAATCATGTTCTAATGACCTTGGATTAATCAGATTAGAACGGAAGGGGAAAACGTTCTTATTGATGGTGGTCATTTGGTGTGAGAAATGGTTGACAAATGTGATTACGTGTATTAACAGAGGAAGTAAAGTGATGAATTAAGTTGTGCATTGTGATTAAGGACAAGAATCAAATGTAGGTGGAATAAATTGATTTCGCATTTTTTTTAGTTGATTCAAAGTATGTTCTAAAATGTCTTCTTTCCACACAAATCGATTCTTGTGGTCTGATTTTTGATGAGTGCTCTAAGTGGACGTAAAACAATTGAGGATCAAGCCATGGACCCAAAAGGGATCATGTCCATGATCAAGCTAAGGATGCAATTATGAATTCGTATTTTACATTTTATTTTTTTTAAATTTTGTTTGTTTCACGTTAACCACTACGCCAGGGTCACCCGATTATTTAATAATGGGGTGACCCCGGCGTCGTGGTTAACATTTCATGTTTTCATGTACATGTTAATGTACCAGTCTACACAGTTTGAAACAAACATGCAATTTTCTGCGTTATCTAATGCACATAAAGGGGACGCTAGATTTGGCAAAAATTAATGGGATATTTCATGTAAATTTAAGCCAGATAACGCCTGAATCTAATCTGTTGTATGAGAGATTGCAAACAATTTCGTTGTTTACGCTTCCTTTGGCTTGAAATTAAACAAGGGGAAATTTAACGCGCCTGTTAAAATTCATTATTTTTTTCTGTATAAGTTGGTTGGTGAAATATATATAATATTTTTTTATATATTTATTTCGCCAAGAAACGTAGACTGGTACATTAACACATGCATTTATTTGTTACATTTAAATGTAAAAATAGTTGAGATTAAGGAGAGAGAGCTTTCATAATATTTCCATGAGTTTACATTTTTTCGTGTGATATACAGTATGCAAAAAAAGTTTATCCACCTCCCCCTACCAATTTACAATGTTTTTGATTTTCTGGTGAAAATCAGTTTAATTTGATGAGTGTTCCTCCATGATTTATCAATTTATGTTTATTTATCACATTGCCATAGAAAATACGGCGTTTATATCTTTTCTTGAAATTTTAGGTGATGAATTGTGAAAAAGGGTAAAAAATTACGCAAAAAAAGTTTATCCACTCCCAAACGGATACTACGATTTAAGTGTATTTTACAGAGGTTTAGCGTGTATTCTGCAATTTTCTCGAATGTAAACATTGTGTCTAGCTGTCATTTAGTGCTACTTGAAGTTTTCGTGCTCAAAATTTCAGTTTCGTGTTCAAAATTGCAAGTTATTTGTTACAAAATGCCCAAAAATGCACAAAGTTCGATGAACATCCGAAATTTGATTATTGAACATCACAAAACTGGCAAAAGCTACCGTGATATTGCCGATATTGTCCAGCTTCACAAAGATGCGGTCGCTAGGATTATGCAGATGTACAAAAAGCGTGGTTCTATCTCACCAGCTTAGCGATCGGGGCATCCTTCGAAGACAACTGGCAGAATTGACAGAACTATGGTGAAGAAGGCGGAACTGAATCGGGGACTATCAGCTCCAAAAATTGCGAAACAGATTGCAATCGAGTTTTCCATTCAACAGACATCACAACCCGTACAAAATCGTCTTCATAAGAAAGCTCTTGAGGGCAGCGTAGCACTCAAGAAGCCATGGTTGTACGCAAAAAATATCAAAAAAAGATTGAAGTGGGCCCAGGACCACATTTCATAGACCAGTAATGACTGGAATAAGGTAATTTTGTCAGATGAGACGAAAGTAATGCTATTTAGGTCCGATGGTATCACAAGAAAATGGCGGCAAACCGGTGAAAGTTTGAAAAAGGAGTGCTTGCGGCCTACAGTCAAGCATGGCGGCGGTGAGTTACTTTTCTAACATTGATTTTTCAACCAACTGAGCATGACTTTGATTGTTTTCTGCAGGTAGAGTCATGGTGTGGTGAACAATGGCTACATCCAGCGTTAGAGAACTTGAGTTCATTCATTCATCATGAAATCATGACCAAGTAGGTTTATTTGGACATTTTGAATTCGCACTATGGTCAATGTTCAGTGTGTACACTCTCGAGTGAAAGACGTTGCAAATGTCAATTTTTATCGTAGTATTACGTGCTGCCAAACACTCAGGCCATCCTGCTGCTCAGGAAGATCGAGAAGAAAATTTCAATCGCGAACCATGTTCCCTCCGTTAACAACTAAAACCCTGTATTTTCAGGACGAACAAATAAATTTGCCAACTAAAGAGTATGTTTGATTGAAATTTCTCTTGAGCTCATTGAAATGTTCATTACCACGCACCGGCTCAACATGGCGTTGCTTGAAAAGCCACGTTCTGGAGAAAATGAGCAACATTTTTTATTATTATCCGTATATAAATCTCTATTTGCCATGTTAAAACTAGCAAGCACGTTGTACATTCAACAAACGAAATATTAACAGTTAATTTGAGCTTGAACCGCAGCACGGCAGACCAATTATGTGTTTCACATATTCAGTGTAGGGGGTAGGTTAGCTTCATTGTAGTTCTTGTTGTACATAAGTACATAATGGATTAGTTGCAGTTAATAGATTAGGTTAGTTGCAGGTAGTTTTAAAGTGTGAGTTATAATTTTTCTGGCCAATATTTATAAACTCTATTCTTTTTCACTTTTCTTTGGATAGGGTTATGAGGCCCTGACAAGGGCTGCTCGTTGCCCGAGCAGAAAAGATGCAAATTTAACCTCTCGGAAACCCCTGTCGCTCTAATGAAAACTAATGACTTCATTTCAATGCTACTGTCTGGCGTAACAACTGAGGCCCGTCCCCTTTTGTAAAATTTGATTCGCACCGTCTTCGTTGAGAACCCCTTCCTGTCATGTAATGGTATATGCCATTACAGGCCCAGCATGGCGAAAAGCTATCATTCGTTATTGGACCAGACGTTGTGTATCCTTTTTTAGACGTGTGTTTCCCGCTCTCCTGATAAAAAAGCACTTTTCCGAGTTTTTCGCCCTGCTGCTGGAGATCGAGTAGACGCCGCCCGATGTGGTTGGTGCGTCCGCTAGACGAGGCAAGCGGAAGAAGCCCGACGTCGACGCTGACGTAAATCATCCCTCCGTAAACAAATAAAATCTGTCCTTTTCAGGACGATCAAATCAAGTTGCCAACTAAAGAGTATGTTTGAAAGAAATTTCTCTTGAGCTCATCGAAATGTTCATTACCACGCACCGGCTCAACATGGCGTTGCTTAAACTGCCGCGTCCCGGAGAAATGCCCGCCAAATCAATCGCCCACATCATCTTCGTGGTCAAGCGGTTAGCGGCGTCGCCCGTCGTTCAAGCGGTTGTTGTCATGAAGTTGAGGGTTCGAATCCCGCTCCAGCCAGTGGAACTTTTGCAAAACGAAAATGTCCAAACTGGTCTACTTGGTGTTAGGTTAAGTTTTTCGTACTCCGCTCTACACCCAAACTAATAGAGTAAGATTGTTATACAATTTCGCTTGATTTTGTTCCATTTTTGCTATTGATCGTAACTTGGATGAAAAATCTAGCATTAGTTGTGGGCAAAATAGTAACAGAAACTCGCGATGAAAAATTGAACGTGTGCGAGGTTGTGCGCAGTGAGGTTTAGTTGATGAGTAAGAGATGTGTGTCCCGAAAGTCAGATGGCTCACCAAAATATAATATACCGATACGAGATCAGAATACGAACCGCGAATGTCAGCGCGGTGGCTTTAGATAGCAACCATTTAGCCACTTTGATAAACTAAAGGATGGGGAATATAAACCCTACAAGTAGTTCCCTTGGCGAGGAATTCATGGTACAGCAATGATGCAAATGGATATATTTTCCACCAAGCTATGTACAACC
>JAHHFK020004368.1:0-39339 GCA_024533555.2 Aedes koreicus | reverse complement strand
ACCAATATTAAGGATGCTGTTGGGACCACACGTAAAGTGTGATACTGGTTTACTTGATTCTAGATATAGGGGTAAAACTAATATGGTGAACCAATAGTATGGATTATTATTAATAACAGGGCACAACTCCAGCGTAGTAGTTAGCATCCATACCTCCCACGCCAAAGTCACGATTTCAAATCTTACCCTTGGACGAGTCACACAAAAAACCAAAAAAAGTGACAACGACGAGAGATGATTTTAAAAAAAAAAGAAAAAAAAAGACAACCGTTTACAGACCATACTCGAAGCAAACTCGCCAGCCCTATAACATGATATGCCGAAAAAAAATCTAAATTTTGAACCCCGAAATTCCCTAAAGGTACAATTATTTTGGTGGATTTTCGATGAATTTCAATTCAGTTTTTGGCAACGCATAATTTGAGATTGCGCAAAGCTCACGTCACTTTGTGTAGAATTAAAATTAAAAAAGGAACAAAATGACGCGAGCGTTTTGCAATATGAAATTATGTGTTGCCAAAACGTGCTATTGAAATTTTCGAACCCTAACCTGAACCCTAACAAGACTGGGATTCGAACCCATCAGCTCTGAGTTTTTTTTTTTTTTTATACCACAATCTGTATGCCCTGAGATATTTTCAAACTAAGCAATCCAGATTTTGTTTCATATTTTAATTTGTTGTATATAAAATGATAACTTGGCTCTGTTCAGTTGATTCGGTTGAGCCTGAATAAATAAATATATATATATATTGAAAAATGTCCGTATGTCATTTACTGAACATCGAAGTCGATTCAATTCTATACCGTAAATGGTCACACCATGTCACACATCCTGGCTGTTTGAGAGACCATCAAAAGGTTTTATGTGTGTCCAATCTTCTTATGACTTTTAATGAGGGTTAAAACATTTCGATTAAATGTACCTATTTTGTTTGCTGTATATTTACTGTGTATTCAGAAGATGCATTTAACCTAGAGGGAAGAAGGCAAGAACAGTTCCGAAACTCGAATGTAACATCATAGTTGTTGTGAAATTTTCGGCAACATCGGCCATTCGATTTTAACGCAGCGCAAATAAACTAATTATAATTGATTATCGAATATTATTTAGTGTTATGGATTATGAGTTTTCACCTGCTCCTATAAATTATTGTTCCACACTTCATTTGCCATTGTTATTTACCGACCACACTTGGGGTGCGTTTTCATACACGTCTGACTACAAAACAGGAGCACACAAAAGAGTTGAATAAATATTAGGTTTTCTCCAGCCAATGCAGTGTTCTGTGAGTGTCATCATCAGCACCATTATGCATCTCCCGTAGAGTACACACATACACACGATCATTTTGTCACCGGGGGTTTGCTTCCGGGATTGCTGACAGGAGCGAAAACAATGGGCTTGTAGCGGCAATTTGCTCATCCATGCGCAACACCGTTTGAAAGCGAGGAAAAAAAAATGCTAAAATAGGCATAAATTATTGTGTTTTGATCTGCAGTTTATAAATTTTTGATTCCCACAAAATAGGCTTCAATCGATATCAATTTCAGTAGGTTGGCAGAAGTATTCGAAATAACGATCCAGGTCCGATGCGGACAGGCAATGTAGAGAGTGCAGGGAAAGGTACAAGGGAACAGTTTTTATTTCCGATATTGATTTCAAATAATCGTGCCACTATGTTGCACCGGTTTGATGTTATCGAAACTGAAGTTTGCTATTACCGAACCTTTAATGGGTTGATGCAATATTTATAGAAATTAAAAATGATGACTTCCTGCTCACCTCACATGGTTTTTGTCCTCACTCAATTGTGCAAACCTGTTCCTTCTAACGGAGTCCATTTTTTTTTTTAATTTTTGATTAATCATCTTAATTCTTTGATGGTGACACAATTGACCTCTCATTTCTGTTACAATTCTGTCAAACAGCAAATGGAATTATATGTTGTCGAGAATCGTTTGGTCCATGGCGCTACGAGAATACTTCTGTTTAGCAGTTTTTATTACAAGTAGCCCAGAGTTGTAATTTATTAGAATATTGATAAATTGAAACAAACAGAAATATATTATTATTGTGGGATCTCCAATATCCCAGTCGGTATAAGGCGATTCCAGGTCCGGTCGAGAACATTTTTCGGGTTGGAAATAAAATTTCATCTTCCCAGGGGGCATTGAGTATCAAGTCACGTGGTTATCACAATAAGGAAAAAAAAAAAAAAAAAAAAAAAAAAAAAAAAAAAAAAAAAAAAAAAAAAAAAAAAAAAAAAAAAAAAAAAAAAAAAAAAAAAAAAAAAAAAAAAAAAATCTAGAAAATGAGAAGAAAGAAAATTAGAATAAAAATTTCCATGTAATTCCCCCAACAACTACCTTTATTGCTTAATCTTCTTGACAGATATGCGTATTTTGTCAATGCATAAAATGAAAAATGCAGAAAAACACTGAAAACTTCTTCCAGCGTCGTGTACTAATACCTTGTGATCAAAAAGTTCCGGTAATTTTCAATTTAAAAAGGCCGCCTTTATTTTTTCGGTAAAATCTTTTTAGTGTAAGATGGCAACACTAGTTCTGATATTCTGTCAAAGTGTGAGAGCAAATTATCCATTAGTTTTGTTTTGACAACTGCTTTTGTTAGTCGAAAAATAGACGCTCGGCGATTTTTACCATGGATAAAAAATTGGAACAACGCGTTTGTGTGAAATTTTGTGTTGCAAACGGATTTTCTGCAGCGGAAACGCTCAGAATGTTGCAAAAAGCCTTTGGTGAGGACTCTATGTCACAAAATCGTACATTTGTTTGGCACAAAGACTTTAAAGAAGGCCGTGAAAGCGTGAGTGACATGCCGCGTTCTGGACGACCATCGACCTCAACTACCGATGAAAACATCGCTTCCGTGAAGAATTTAGTTATGGAAAACCGCTCAATTAGCATTCGGGAGATAGCTGCACTCCTTGATATCTCATTTGGATCGACCGAACACATTTTGACGGAAATTCTGGGCATGAAACGCATTGAAGCACGACTTGTTCCAAAAGAGCTGAATTTTTTGCAAAAACAGCATCGAGTTGAGGTCGCTAAACAGATGATTGCGAACGCAGATGGCGATCCCACATTCATGGAACGCATCATAACTGGTGATGAAACGTGGGTATATGAATTTGATATGCTCACAAGTCAACAATCGTCCGAATGGCGCGCCGAAGATGAGCCGAAACCAAAAAAATCACGACAAAGTCGCTCCAAAATTAAAGTTTTACTGACCGTTTTCTTTGATTTTCGCGGTGTCGTCCATTCTGAATTCCTTCCAGAAGGTCGAACGGTTAACAAAGAGTATTATTTACAAGTTATGAGACGTTTGCGTGAGGCAATTCGAAAGAAGAGGCCAGAATTGTGGCGCAATAATTCGTGGATTTTACACCACGATAACGCTCCATCACACACCGCGCTCACTATTTGTGAATTTTTGGCCAAGAACTCCACCAATACCATCAAACAAGCACCATATTCACCAGACCTTGCCCCGTGCGACTTCTTTCTCTTCCCAAAACTGAAAATTCCGCTCAGAGGTAGGCGTTTTGAATCGATTGATGCGATAAAAAAGAATTCGCTGGAAGAACTGAAAGCCATACATTCATCGGCCTATAAAAAATGTATGGATGATTGGATAAAGCGCTGGCATATGTGTGTTGCCTCTAATGGCGAGTACTTTGAAGGCGATAATAAAGATATCAATTAAAAATTGAAATAAATGCGTTTTCAAATTACCGGAACTTTTTGATCACAAGGTATAGTTGAATGTAACTCCGGAATGGGAAACCTTTTTGGCCAAACCATGTCGTAATAAAATGAAGTACAAACATGCATTATGGCATGTTATGTACGTATATAACATATGGGTCATAATCAGCAGAATTGAAAAGCATTTATTAATTTTAATAATATCCAATGATCTAATTTAATAGAAAAGATCCTTGAGCTACAATGACAAAAAAATAGCTATACTATCTGGAACAAACTTCCTTGTACTCTTCAAGCAGATAGAATTTAATTAATATTATTATTATTTTTAATAATAATTTCAATATGTTTTTAATAATATACCATGATGAAAATAATACGATGTTGCAATAAAATACTAAATAATGTATATATAATAATAAAATGCCGCCATTTGCCTCTTCGGCAGCGGTGTTATTTCCGGGAAATTTCCAATGTGATATAATGAAACATAGTTGATCTCCTGGCAGCCGTTTTGCTAGGAAAATGTAAGCAAACAATAAGGCGAAATAAATTCCCTATGAATATGATTATTGCCTAAAAACGGAAGCTTAATAAATCTAAAATAAAAAGAAATAAAAATAAACACAAGAGGAAATTTGATTTATCCACTAACTTTTGTTTCCCACTGGGCCCATAAACGATTCTTTATGCCTGTCCAATAGAAGATGTACGATCAATGTTAGGTTTTGTATTTTTAATTGTCTTATGATAAAAGAAGGGAAAAAAATGCATTAAAAACCATCGTATCCTTTCATATACATAGCGTGAGTTAGGTTGGCTTAGACTCATAACGATGCATAAATGCGAAGCTGAAAATAGCATTAAAAATATTGTGAAGGTTTTGTGACACAGGTGGATCCTCCTTGGTGGACACAGACGCTCGGCACGCACCTCCTCAATCTAGCTGAAGTCAGAAGGACAACAGTGCCCAGGCCGAAACTAACATTTCCTCTGTATGGTATTGACTTAAAATTGTGGGAAAATACTGGAACCAAATTTTGCTCGATCAGGGAAAAAAATTAAATAGCAAAAAATAAAATAAAAACCCAATAACAAAAACATGTTTTCCGTTCAAAGATTATTTTCGTCTTACTTTTGTTATTATTTTCTTTCGACATAACCGTGGGCTGCAAAATGGTGAGTCGACAACGGGCAGGAGCGTGCGTCCCCGCAACATAGCCCTGGTCCTCACAAGTTCCTACCTCATGCTTCCACGGGTCAAAAGATGACAAAGACCGCCAGCTAAGGGTTGCGTACTTAGCTGGTAGTGCAGCTCAGGAAAAAAAATGTATTCTAGTGAAAATATTACATACACAGGCAACACCCAGAAACAGCCGAGAAAGACGGGATATTACGACTTTTTACTCGTTCTTTCTTATTTCCATTTTATTTGCGAGTTTACGGTGATTAGGTTATGCCGGACTATTCGAGGTGCGGTGTAACTGGCGTTCGATGTTCTGTTGCTTGTTGAAGTGGTCCCATGCTTTTGGCGGATAGTGCTAGTTACATACTTTCAGCGTATTATTAACTAAAACGAACCCGGCTGCTAACTTTTTTCCCAACTAACGTTTGCATTTAAAAAAAATGGGGACAAAAATTGCCGATTTTTCACGAGTTTACCTTAACCCACATTGACAAAACTACCCATGCAGCATCAATCATAACCGTGATGGCAAAAACAGTGAAGCAACTCCATTCAGAAGTGTGCGCGTTCAAAGAACGGCATCCCGCCGCGTCGAAAACGGACATCGTGCGGCACTTTGTGGACGCCGAATACGCCCGTTCCGGCATCTACAACACCTTGGCACTATTAGACATCAATCAAAGCATCGAAAGAAAGCCCGGTTCCGGACGGCCGACGACCCTGAGCGACAAGAAGCTCCAAAGGATGCTGAAGAGGAAGACCGAGGGAAAAGTGGCTACATCGCTGCGTGCGCTTGGCAGGGAGGTCGGTTCAACCGACCAGCTAGTACCTGGTGAACATGAACATACATGTCAGGAAGCGGAAGTCGCGTCCACTGGACGGACCCCTCCTTTCGGAGCTGCAGGCAATGACGCAGTGACTGCGGCTGCGGCTGAATAAGATGGTCAACTTGATTTTCCGGCAAATCGCGACGTGGCGGTGGTGATGGACGACGAGACCTATCTCACCCTGGATGGCAACGACTGGCAGGGCACTTCGTATTTTACTTCCCCCACGAAGGAAGTGAGCTCCGAGATGAAGTTCATTTCACACACCAAGTTCCCCAAGAAGTGGCTGACAATTAGCGAGAAGGGGATGTCAAAGCCGCTCTTCTTTTGCTCCGGACTGGCCGTGAACCGGAAGTTTATAGTACGAAATGCATGCCGGAAGTTGCGTCGTTCATCAAGAAATACCATAAAAGCGAAGAGTTCAGGCCGGATCTGGCGTCGTCCCACTACTCGAAGCGATCGTTGGAGGAGATGGAGCGGCTAAACATCGATGTGGTACCCAAGTCGACGAATATTACGGATTATTAAAGGGTGTCCACGATGAAATTGCCACACACAAAATTGATTCGCAAAATTCGAGTTTTCATCCGATTGCCATCAAATTTTCAGGGATTGAGAAATAACTATTAAACTTCATTTTACCATTTTACTCGTATTTTATTTACAGTCCATACGCAAATGCCCGCACCTTGGCCTTAACCCCGGCCATAAGATTCTGCACAACCTGTGAATCAACCGTTTTTTGCATGTAAACCCATACTTTCTTCAGTTCCTCGACTGTCTTCACTACCTTAGGTCGTTTAAGAAGGTGCTGCTTCATAATCGCCCAGTACTTCTCGATGGGGCGGAGCTCCGGAATGTTGGGAGGGTTGAACATTTTCGGCACGAAATTGACCTTATTGTCCGCATACCACTTCAGCACGTCCTTGGAGTAGTGGCATGAGGCCAAATCCGGCCAGAAGATTGTTGGGACGTTGTGGGCCTTTAGGAGAGGAAGCAGCCGCTTCTGGAGGCACTCTTTTATGTACACCTGTCCGTTCATCGTGTCCTGGGTCACGAAAGGTGCACTCCGCTTCCCGCACGTGCAGATGGCTTGCCAAACCAGGAATTTCTTCGTAAATTTGGACATCTTCTGAGTGCGGACATGCTCCGGAACGCTGAACTTATCCTTGGCCGTGAAAAACAGGTTGCCGGGGATCTGTTTGAAGTCGGCCTTCACATATGTTTCGTCGTCCATGATGCAGCATTCAACTTTCGTCAGCATGTTGAGGTACAACTTCCTGGCACGGGTTTTGGCGGACTTGTTCTGCTTCTCGTCGCGATTAGGGGCCTTTTGTACCTTGAACGTTCGAAGCCCAGCCTTAGTTTTGGCCTTCTGGACAAAACTTCGGCTTAGGTGCAGCTTCTTAGCCACATCCCGAACGGAGGCGTTCGGATTTCGGTTGAAGGCCCCAACTACGCGGTTGTGATTTTTGGTGTTGTACGGAATACTTTTCCTTCACTTCTGGGCTTCCGATCGGTGGTCAACCGTTCCTCGAACCGCTTAATCACTCGCGACACCGTGGAATTCGCGATTCCCAACGTTTTAGCGATGGAACGATGCGAGAGATCCTTGTTCTCGTGATGAATGCGCAAGATTTTATCACGCACGAGCTGTTCTTTCGACTCCATTTCCGTGAGTTTTGATCACAGGACTTGAAGGATGTAAATAATGCATTATGAACTAAATCCACCCAAATTTTCATTAAATTCTACCCAACGGTTAAGAAGTTAGAGCAATTTCATAGTGTGGCAATTTCATCGTGGACACCCTTTAGGAAAACTAAACATTTTCTTGACTATTTACGCAACACATTTTTCTAATTTCACTAGAATAGGACGATCCTCCTGAAGGGCAATTGTTTGATTTATACGGCAATTTATGTTTAATACACGGATATGATCAGCGAAACAGTAATAAACTAATGTATCTCCTTAGCAACATGTTTTTTGACATGTGTTTTGTTTTATGATTTAGTTTTGCAGACTAATTTCAGTAAATGTACAGTATTGTCCTACCACAGATTTCAAATGTGAATGAGGGATATATACAGCAGCCAACGATCTATAAGGAGTATACCTTCGCAAATTGCTTAATTCGTTCGGTCGTCTTGAAGCTGTACGGAGCGGCAATGAGCCCTTATTGGATTGGCAACTGGCGGTGGAGGCTGTACCGGCGAGCAACAATTAGCGGATGGCCCAGCAGGAAGATGCTAGCAAGCCGTTGGATAGACAACCGTTTCTAGGCAGCCATTAGTTATGCAGTCGTTTCACCAAGGCAGTGGTGAATTTGTAGCCAGCCGATTGGTGCTACCACGAGAAGCGAAATAAGGTGCTTGTGTGATCTAGTTGGCAGCCATCATTCGGTAAGGCGTTTGAATGATATAAACGGTATAAGGCAGCCATCATCATCATCACTAATGTGTGCAAAAAAGGCATTAACTAGGAACATTAACATGACCAGTTACCAGTAATCAGCAGATAATTGATTTAATCATCTGCTAGTAAGCATTGCTGACTAGTGAATTGTCGCACAATATTCGCCGTTTTTAGTTAGATTGTCATAGCTGAAGAATGCGTTTGATTGGAATTTCTCTAACTTACGGATCCAAATTCGAATGTCCATTAATGAAAATCTGAGTCTGGAAAATCTACAAACCAAGGCGCTTCAGCTGAAGAAGGAAGGAAAATTGGAGTGTTTACACGGAACGGTACCCTGTTCGTGAAGAGGATTGGCGACGATAAAGAGATTGCCATATCAACGGATGATGATTTTCATCAAAATGCTAGAACCCTTTCCTTATGAGTTTCTATTTTTCTGCTTTCCCTTCCCAGCATTACATGACTCCCCTCCTAAAAGTCTGTTCGAGTTGCTGCTGTTGTGGGCACTAAATGGTGCGACCTGTTTTGAGATGCTGTTAATGATCCTGTTTCTGGCGATTCACGTATTTCTTGTTTTTGTTTGCGCCACATGCTATATGAAATGATTTGTAAAATGCTAATCGTAATGAAGAATGTAGTGTTTAATGAAATGCCTCTTTGTCATCCTCCCTTATTGGCTAAGAATGTTTATCTATCCAATGGCTAACAATGCCAATTTTTACACCTCGACAAGCTGGTGCATTCCAGGTACTGTAATGAAATCGGCGTTTGTTAAAAATAAGCTCTCTGTATGCAGTGTGAATTCTCAAAGCATTTGTGCCCGTAAACTGTGTAAAATTGAGGAATTGCGTCTGATTGTTGAAACAAGTAATGTTGACATTTTATGTGTAAGTGAAACGTGGTTGAATGAAACTGTGGACAATTTTGTTGTTGCTTTTGAAGGGTACTCAATTGTTAGACATGATAGACTGGGTCGTTTAGGAGGTGGAGTGTTAATTTATATTAAAAATGGAATATTTTTCAATCTGGTCACTAAATCCAATAATGAATTTGTATTTGTATTTGTATTTGTGGATGTGGAATAGCTAACACTGAATTTATTTCCGTTGAGGTGTTTGTTCAAATTGAAAAATTACTGTTGACTGTACTCTACAACCCACCGGAAATAGACTGCACTGAAACACTTGAGTACTTGCTGTCAGCATATACAGCTACATACAGCTATGTTTACTTTCTGGGTGATTTCAACACAAATCTCTTAGTAAAGTAACCAAAGTCAGAGAGGTTTTGTAACGTACTATCAACCAATTCAGTGCAATGCTTAGGGAGTGAGCCGACATTGGTCTTAATATTGACAAACGATGCTACTTAACTGTTGAGATTTGGTCAGATAGAAATTCCTGTGCTATCTAACCACGATCTCCTGTTCGCATCTCTTGATTTTGAGCATAATACATGCCCTAAAAACATACAATATCGTGAATATAATGCTATACAGGTTGATCTATTAGTAAATGCTTTTTACTCGGTCGACTGGAGTGGTTTTTATTCTTCGAATGACTCCAACTATCAGTTGGAGTTTTTCAATTAATTATTGACAGATTTACATAACACATTCGTTCCTATTCGTACTATTTTTTTCTAAGAAGAGGGTCAGCTGTCCCTTGTCATAAGTAGAGAAATTGTAAATCGCGATCTCTTATACAGGAAATGGAAGTACTTAAAAAATGATTCTGATCCTCATGCTTTTAAGAGAGCACGTAAAATTATCTTAAACGATCTGCTAAACAAAACTATTTTGCTGACAGGTAAGACATAAATGTCCCAACTAAAGAATTGTGGAAGAATGTTAAGATGCTAGGAATAAATTCATCAGAAACACAAATTGTTAATAGATTTCTGCTGATGAAATCAACAATGCTTTTTGCAACAGTTTTACGGATAACAACATCGTAGTTGATTATTCTAATGATACAGCTCATGTTGATCGTAAACATTTTTACTTCGATAGAAAACAATCAATTTGACGTTGTTAATGCTATGAATTCAATCAAATCAAATGCTCTTGGTTTAGATATGTTGCCAATGAAATTTTTGAAAGCTATTTGTTTGATCCTAATTGAGCAAATTACACACTTATTCAATTCTATTATTACAACGATTTCCTGATGTCTGGAAGAAATCTATGGTTAAACCGAGAGCAAAAAAGTCAAATTTGAACTCACTGGAAAATTTAATACCAATTAGTATTCTTTTTGCATTATCAAAGGTGTTTGAAAAAAATCATTAAAACTGATATATGTAATTATATAAACAGACACAAGCTTCATTGTTGCTTACTTTTGCACAATATTTCAAGTACAAAACAACCCGAGTATTTACTTAGCAAACTGCAAGTTGCAAGAAGTAATCGATGCAAGAAGTATATTTTGCCGAGATATTGGACGACCAATTACGGGAATTCATTTTTTTGTGCGAGGTTTGGTACATTGGAATTCGTTGTCAGTAAATACAGCTCAGAAATTAAAAAGGTCTTTATTATTTCCAACCGCAAATATCTAGCAAGGTCACAGCAATTGTAGCATTTCAAATGGAAATTCTGAAAAGGGTTACCATCACGAAAAATTGAAGCACTGGACACTATTAACTCCATAATTTCATGAAACATTTTTTAGATTTTTATATAAATCAGTAAAAGATATTGACGACTGACAATTTTATTCTCAACAATTTTACAATTAAAAGGTGACTATATTTAACGTAATAAAAATAGTATATCGACAATACATATTTGATTTCGTGTTTGTTGTGTTTGCCAGTGTCTGCTTGAACAGTTTTAAAATGTTGAAAACAGAAGCAATACAGACAGCAGCCATTGCTAGACAAATTACTTCACGTTTTTTAGTGTCATTATAGTTCATTTTGTGAAATGACTAGAGGCTGTGTATATTGTTTTTTAAGGTATTTACTGGTTTTACTTAGGCCACCATTTCCTGTCAAAATAATTTCAAGAAAAGAATGACCAGCTGTTCTGGAACGTCTCTGGAACGAAAATGGAATATGGGTGGCCTAATTACTCCATTAAAAAAAATATTACAATCTGGAATTTAAAAAAAAGAACTGCAATATTTTCGGTGACATCCTTTTGAAAGTGCTTTTACAACAAAGATAGGGATTATTTTTTCGAAAAAGTATCCCATTTGTGAAGAAAGTTTCCTTGAGTAAAAATAAGTTCCCACTGCTATTTACTTAGGCCATCGTCTTGTTTTAGTTTATGTTTTAACATCAAGGCGTGTGCCTTTCGACAATATACATAAGTAGCTCAGAATACTCAGAACAAAAAAAACGCTAGTGATAGAATTAGCGACTTTCGCGATGTATTCATAGTTAACTAGTACATTGGCCTTCGTACCTTCGATAGCCATATTATTTTATCCTCCACTAGAAAGAAATTATATTACCTAGACTTTTTGCAACACACATAGAAACTATAATGTGTCGTCTATGAAAACACGTCGTGAAATCATTTCACATTATTTGCGTTGAATAAATCATGCCTCGAAATTCAATAAAGTTGCTTAGCATTTCCTGGACCGTCAAATACTACAGAAAATGCACAAATGATTAAAATTTTGTTGGCAAAAAATAAAAAAAGATAGTTCCACAGCTTATTCTATTTTGAGAACATCCATGGACATCCACCAAAGCGTTTGTTAATGCCTTTTTATCACTTTGGGTGAAACTTGAATAACGTTTCGAAAGTGTCAATTAATATGAAACAATCATTAAAGTACCTTACTGATCAAATGATTTACAATAAAATATTCCAAAAAGTTTATCAACAGCTGAAGAAATCCAAAGTGATGCACTTACACTTTCACACCATTAAAAGAGGAAGTCAATCCAAGAAAATTAGAAATTACAATTGAACAAATGAGTTTGTTTTCGAGCATAAACCTCAGAAAAACTTACGAATAAATAATCAATAAGCATGTTTCCTCATTCAAGTTTCAATCGTTAGGCGAAAAGTGGGCTTACAACCAACCAAAGCGATCAAAAATATCTGATGCTTACTTCTTTACAGAATCTGAGGGCGGTGCTTTATGTTGGAAATATTTATTATGTTATCCTAATTTCATTACAGATCCACGATGTACCGTTGTGACCCACATCTGATCCTAATATTTCAGGTAATCCTCCAAGATCACAGAGAAAATATGATTCAACGTGTCATTACTCAAGGCATTCGAACCACTTGTGCTATGCAAGGAGCGACAAACTCGAAGCCAAAAAATGACAAGAATGTATCTCCTACCGGGGGGATTTTAACGTTACCAACAATTTATTTCATCATCATTAACTTTTGCAGCCGCATAATCCCCACCGTGCGCCACTGTCGCTGTAGGTTTATGCGAAATTTCCTCGGACCTTTTTTTATGTTCTGCTTTCCCCATCTATTGAGAGAGGAGCCACCATGGAAAAGAAACTCCTGTACCCTACAGAATTCCACATCATCATGGTTGAAAGTGCTTTTCCACTATATATTTCGTTCTTAATTTTTGATACACTCAAAAATGCTCTAAGCTAAAAGGTAGCTACATTGGAAAATCCAGAGACTTCATTTACATTCTCCACCTTTTGACTCTTCATCTGTCCTTGGCATGCCTGAACTAGGAAAAAGGTTCAAAACGATGAATAATTTCCATGTTCGACAAACTCAACTCCGGTGCGGTCAATTGTTTGGTACCCAACATTTCTTCACTATTTTTTTTCCAGTTTTGGGACCGAGGAAACCCCTGTTTTTGTTATTTGCTGTTTCCATGTTCACATGCAAACAAGTAAGAAAGGTTTGGACACATTTCTGGATTTGGTTTCTGTGAACAAAGCGTTATTGAGCTTTGGAATGCATTGAGTGGAAATGCTAGGACGATGCTAGTAATATCAATAGCAATTATGGGAAAATCGTCTTATTGCGTCATGGTCGGGTAAGATAAACTTTACACAACTTTTGCTGGTAGCATTTATCAGGTGAGAACAGGTCAAGAATGGCTAGGGAAGGTCAAACCAATTTCACTTTTACGAGCTCACTTTGAGAAAGTGAATTGAGCACTCAATCAAGCCAAAGAATCCATCAAAATCTATCGTAATATCCCTCGGCGTGGAGAGTGAAAGCTGCTTTTCGTTGTGAACGAGCTTTTTTATTTACGATTTTCTTACAGACGGGTTTGCCATAAATTTAGGGTCTGATGTTTTATGTTCGAAATCCAAAACACGATCATCTATTTCGATATCAAAGAAACCATTGAAAGGATTGCTTCCATGCACCGATGGAGAAAAAGTAGATGGCTTATAATTCAAACACTCAATCAAAGCACACCTCGCGGCTCAACGATTCTACAGTACTTAATACTCTATGAATGTTTTTCTGGTTTCGAAGATATCCAAAAGGTGCTTTTATTAAAGTGTTATGTTCTTATAGCTCGAATTACTATGAATATCGTAAATAAGAAAGACTTTCAAAATAGACAATCAATCTTTTCCAAGAAGATTTATTCTACTGTCTTAGTTTCTTCAACGTGGTAGTGTCTTTGAAAACGATGCAACCATGCAACGTATCCTTTTATGCTGATTGCATTTATTTCAGTTTCATCATTATTCGTTGCCTTCTAAACCTCAAACCGGCTCCGCAAACTAAGCAGGTCGTCAGAGAACGATAAGTGCACTTTCAAACGAATCAATTTCTGAGGCATCCTTCCGCCCACATGTTACAATCACGAACAAATCTACATGGACGTACGAACTGGCACTGCATTAAATTGAACCGTTCGGAACTGAATGCATCAAACAGCTTGTGCAACAAGTGAGCCCACCTCTTTTTGTAGCATTCGTTTCATGTTTGTCCGATATAAATATAAAAGGACCGTTACATGATAAAACTTTTCTTGCTCAATTGCTTCTCTTTCTTTTAAAGCTTTCTGTTTTGTGGTTGAGTTTTTCTCTAGAAAACTTAAATATACCTATTCTTATTATATCTTTTTGTATTACTTGAAATGCAGGGTGAAATTGACCATATTGCGTTCTGTCAAAACCTCAAACTAGTGTAAATGGTCATAAGTTAATCCTCAATCATTCCTACCACACTGAGTCTTTGGTCGTAGGATCAAAACATAACCATCCCCACATTTATGAAACAGCAGTATACTCGTACCTGAATATGAAAAAAAAAAGTTAAAAATAGTTAAATGCTTTCTACCATATCAAATGTACACATCTGCAATGCGGAAGTTTTGCTGCCTCTTACCATTTGCCTCTTGGTGCCAGAAAGTCACCTTTAGGGAGCAACCGACCAACTACGACCCGCCACCCAGAAGAAGAGAGATATCAGCATCGTCGCCTAGTCCCATACGAAGAGTCTGACAAAACTCAGTGAGGTGAGATGACACTGGGTGAAAAATTAAGGTTTAGGTAAATTTGTTTTGCCCAATATGCGTGCCGAAAAATTACAGCTGAATTTCTGTCGAATTAGGATGCGTTAAATATAAATTGAATTAACAAGTCCAAGTTGCTATGGAAAAAATCATCCTTGTGCTCTTCCTCAGCTCAGTTGGTAAATGCACGACTTTGCCGCAGATGGCTAGGTTTGATAGTCAGTGTGGTTTGTCACAATGGTAAGTTTGAGATTGCCAAACAATTTAACTAATTCAAATATGATACAAGCATTTTTTCTTTCAATCGAAAAACTTTCTAAGAATGAATTAAAGGTAATATTATTTTATTTAAAAAAATAACTAAAACAATTCATTCATCGTTATTCCGAAGAAGTTCTCGCACTTTTCTATTGATGCCGCTTATCAGCTGGCGCACACCTTCTTCAGTCATGGTTTTGGCTAGCTGATTCCACCAGTTCTCCATCTGGCCAATGTCACTGCTCCCAGTTTCCACTTTGTTATCGCCCAATACTTCTCTATACTGTACGTTTACCACTTCCTTGCTGCAATGGCAGCTGGCTGGATCTGTCCAAAACGTAACTGGACCATCATGGGACTTAACGATAGGTAGAATTCGATTGTTGAGGCACTCCCTTTTGTTCAATTCCATGTTAATTGTTTTATCCGTCACAAAAACTATGGTTTTCTTGTCATATAAACAGATACCTTACCATATCATAATTTTTTTCGTGAAATCATCCGCGAAAATAAACTTGAATTTGCCAGGAACCTTTCCGCGAGCAGAAGCCTTGTAGAACTTGAGCCTATGAATTTGTTTGAAATCTACTTTAGCATATGTTTCATAATCAATCAAGAGACATCCATCGAGTTTCGTCGAAACTTGGTCGTACAACTCACGGGCTCGAGTTCTCGCCACTGGTTGTCGTTTAACATGCATAACCTTATCCGAGACGGATTCGCCGCACAGTACAACAGTCGGCTTTCAGTATTTTCGCCAAATCATAATACAAGATGTTGGGATCAGCCTTGATTTTCCGAATGACCTTCACCCGCAGTTGACGATCTACGTTGCAGGTAACTGTTCCCAATTATTTTTCTTTTCTCTTCCTGCATGATGAATATCTTGGAACCACGGTAGTTTTAAACTGTGAAAGAATAGACCGAGCAGAACTGTTTACAAACAACAAAACACTGTGAAAAATATGCATATCTGATCACATGAAGCATCGCTATCTCCTTAATGAAGTGCCCCTTTTCTAAATGATCTAGCCTTAGTATTTTACAAATGTTAAGGTATCATAATAATTGGTTTATATTGTAGTACATTTACGTGCAGCTTACTATTGAATGAAATTCAAGTCGTTCTAAATTCATAAGTATCGCAATTCATATTGTATGTTATCAGCATCCATAATAGTAGTTGAGAATTACCTTGTAATGCGGCCTAATGTGCATATTTAATTCCTGTGTCCAGAGATCCTGGCCAACTGTCAAGTTGGCGTTTCCGACAAGTTTGCTCGAGAGATGTACATCCAATTAATTAATAAATGTTCCACTATCATCATTTTAACCTTTTGTTCACTGACACAAATTATCTCATAAAGGGTGTCCACGATGAAATTGCCACACACAAAATTGATTCGCAAAATTCGAGTTTTCATCCGATTGCCATCAAATTTTCAGGGATTGAGAAATAACTATTAAACTTCATTTTATCATTTTATTCGTATTTTATTTACAGTCCATACGCAAATGCCCGCACCTTGGCCTTAACCCCGGCCATAAGATTCTGCACAACCTGTGAATCAACCGTTTTTTTGCATGTAAACCCATACTTTCTTCAGTTCCTCGACTGTCTTCACTACCTTAGGTCGTTTGAGAAGGTGCTGCTTCATAATCGCCCAGTACTTCTCGATGGGGCGGAGCTCCGGAGTGTTGGGAGGGTTGAACATTTTCGGCACGAAATTGCCCTTATTGTCCGCATACCACTTCAGCACGTCCTTGGAGTAGTGGCATGAGGCCAAATCCGGCCAGAAGATTGTTGGGACGTTGTGGGCCTTCAGGAGAGGAAGCAGCCGCTTCTGGAGGCACTCTTTTATGTACACCTGTCCGTTCATCGTGTCCTGGGTCACGAAAGGTGCACTCCGCTTCCCGCACGTGCAGATGGCTTGCCAAACCAGGAATTTTTTCGCAAATTTGGACATCTTCTGAGTGCGGACATGCTCCGGAACGCTGAACTTATCCTTGGCCGTGAAAAACAGGTTGCCGGGGATCTGTTTGAAGTCGGCCTTCACATATGTTTCGTCGTCCATGATGCAGCATTCAACTTTCGTCAGCATGTTGAGGTACAACTTCCTGGCACGGGTTTTTGCGGACTTGTTCTGCTTCTCGTCGCGATTAGGGGCCTTTTGTACCTTGAAAGTTCGAAGCCCAGCCTTAGTTTTGGCCTTCTGGACAAAACTTCGGCTTAGGTGCAGCTTCTTAGCCACATCCCGAACGGAGGCGTTCGGATTTCGGTTGAAGGCCCCAACTACGCGGTTGTGATTTTTGGTGTTGTACGGAATACTTTTTTCTTCACTTCTGGGCTTCCGATCGATGGTCAACCGTTCCTCGAACCGCTTAATCACTCGCGACACCGTGGAATTCGCAATTCTCAACGTTTTAGCGATGAAACGATGCGAGAGATCCTTGTTCTTGTGATGAATGCGCAAGATTTTATCACGCACGAGCTGTTCTTTCGACTCCATTTCCATTTTGATCACAGGGCTTAAAAACTTGCAGGATGTAAATAATGCACTATGAACTAAATCCACCCAAATTTTCATTAAATTCTACCCAACGGTTAAAAAGTTAGAGCAATTTCATAGTGTGGCAATTTCATCGTGGACACCCTTTACAATTTTTTGGCCAAAGGAACACGTATAAAGCATTAGAGGTTTATAGGCTGCCTGTTGATACGCCGAATCTGGAAATAGCTAATAAGGTTGCTGAACACGAATTGTTTAATATCTTGTAACTATTCTGGATGTAAAACAACTACATTAAGCATCGTTGCAAGACGAAAAAAAAATCGCCGATTCTGTTTTCCCAAACAATGTAACATTGGATGGAGCTTTTTCCCGGTGTGTCTTTATAGACCGAGGGTATATGATTGTACAAACTGCAAAAGACTGGGGCATTTGGCCAGTCATTGCAGCAACAAATTTTGTTGCGGCAAGTGTGGTGAAAACAACACAGAGGATTTTTGCACACAAACTGTGCAGAAATGTATTTATTGTGGTGAAAATCCTCAACCTTTGCAAGAGTGCTCAAAGTTAGAAAGGCAATCCGATAATGTGCAGCGTTCCATCACTGGACGCTCCAAGCAGACTTATGCAGAAATACTTAAGTTTGCAACAGCGGTTCTTCATGAAAACCAATTTTCTATTTTATCAGCTGAAGAATCGAACTCTGACTCATCTGATCAAGGTGATTTTACGGTGGTACACGCACCCGGAGCCTCAAAAAGGAAACGTTGCTCTTCGAAAGTGCGTCATAAGGTAACAAAAGTCACATCGAAAAGATTGCAAACTATTCAGGTTAATGGGGAAGAAATTGTAAAACCGAAGGCTCCTATTGCACCAACTCCTGGACGCAGTAGAGACCTTCCGCCATTACCAAAACAGAATGACAATAATAATAAAAACGCTACTCCTCAAATTTACCAGAAGAAATCCCAGCCCGATCGAGTATTGATAGCTTTCGGACATTGTGATATTTATTTTGGACATGTTCAATATACAAGACCCTCTTATAAGCTTAGTTTCTGCCTTGCTTCTGACATTGGAATCGTACCTTAAGTAATTGACTGTTTCATGGCCCTTCTTAGCATCGATCATATCTTTCGATGGATAATTTATCGAATCAGGTCGGAGATATGATTACTGTACTATAGTGGAACTACCGTTGTCTGGTACCTTAACTAGACTTTTTCATATTTTTAGTTCACAACTCCGATTGTGACATATTTGCTCTTTGTGAAACATAGCTTTCTTCAGAAAATGACTTCCATTCAATTACCACGATTTTAACATAATACGCCTGGATATAGACGATTCTTATGGAGGAGTGTTTTTAGGGATCAGAAAGTGCTACTATTTTTACAAAATTTATCTACCTTCGTAGCTCATCAAGTAACTGCAAAGAATAAAAACCTTTACATAGCTGCAGTTTACGTTCCCCCAGAACTTCCATTAGCCGTACTCAACTCTGGAACTTAGTTTCTACTTTACCGTCTGCAGTATTTATTCTAGGTGACATGAATTCCCATGGTACTGTGTGTGGGGACCTAAACGATGACGGCTATTTTAAGATTTATGTGTCGATTTCAATTTGTCAATCTTAAACACTGATGAAGCGACATGCATCTTAACCCCCTGCTCAAGAAAACAGACTTGATATATCTCTCTGTTTTTCAATTGTATTGAAAAATCTGACGCTTTCAACGCTTTTGATAGAAACATGATTTCCACTTACATTGAGGAATATTCAAAGCTTGAGACAAAGTTAAAACAACTAGTGAAAGCCAAAAAAAATCAGTGGGGTTGTGTTTAACACACGACCGGTTGACGTAGACTACGTTAACCTGTTTGATTAGTTTCGTAGTGCACTGTTCTAATGGGACGTTGGGTTAGCATAAATAAGTGAGAAAGTATGTTAGAACATGCTATGATTCGCTTCTTAGAAATTATTTGGCAGCCGAAGGGAAGTTTGGTTTGAATGTTAGTATGATGAAAGGGCAACAATTGAGCTGCCTGTAGTGATTGTGTTGATATGATCGACCAGCTGAAGACCATTATCCATATCGCGTAATCTCGAAAATCTATCGATTAATGATAAAGCTTTAAGAGTTCACACTGTTTAAGTTATTTTTCAATGTTGATTCGACCTCTACCCTTTCCGTAAGGCCTAGTCTGATCAAAATAGCGTTGATGTTTGTCCTCAAAGATCGTTAGACCAGTATTGGATAGTAAGTATGTTAGCGAAATTCTATTGTACATTCTTTAGAAAGCATTTGAAAAGTATTTGCACTTTGTCAAGTTGATTTTATTTCCCATCTCGAGTTTAAGGCCCTTCTCCAGCGTCCCGACCAGTCCCATTACCTCTGGTTGCTTCCAGTTTCGCCCGATAACCTTGAGTTCGCTCGGCATCGGTACATGGTCAATTCAGAGGATTTTTTGAATGTTCGATCTTAACGCGCTACCGAAATTTGCGCAAACGGTTGGCATCAAAACGAATAGGCATTGCACTTATTCACCCTTTCACAGTTTCTCAAAAGTTATTTCTTCCTAGTAGTAAAACTCTATCCAACGCGAATCGTTAACACAACAGAATAACTATTCATAACAGTACACATTGAAATGTGCATGTTCGAGAATCAAAACATTGTCCGTTATAGGAAATTTCTAGAAACATGCCAGAACGCTACATTCTTTAAAATTTTCATACACCGATTGATGAATATGTATGCGAAATATATTAATCTTTTATTTGTAAAACTTTATATACCTGAGTAATTAGAATGGCAATCGTATAAATTTCTTGATTAGAGCAGTCTCAAAAATAAATCAATCAAGAAACAATCGAATTCTTAGCGTCCGGTGTTTAAATTTTTCGTGACGGTAGCCAGTTGTAAATTGTACAAAATGCTCAAGGTATGCAACAAAGAGAAAACTAATATTGTTTTAGCCACCGCTGTCAGCCAATCGGTAAGAACTAAGCATTCAAATCAAACAAACTCTCTCAAAATTAAATAGGTCGTCCTGAAAAGGACGGATTTGAAATGGTCAGCATTTGAATTAAAACCTTCTCTGCGCCTTACCAAAAGTTGTCTACCAAATATCACACACACATAAGCACCTTATTTCGCTCCTCGTGGTTGCACCCACCGGCTGGCTACATAGTCATTCTCTACCAAATATCACACACACACAAGCACCTCATTTCGCCTCTAGTAGTAGCACCCACCGGCTGGCTACAAAGACATTATTTGCCCAAGCAACCGACTGCCTAGCACACCACAGCATAATGTATGGCTGCCTAGCAACGGTTGCCTAGCCAACGGCTTGGTAACAACAGACTGCAGTGCAATCAGCTACCTGGCCAATTGGTTGGTCACCAGTGCACTTTCTAGGGTGCTTGCCACAGCCAGCTGCCAAATCCAAATTGGCGTCTTGCCGCTCCACTGAATGAAGCTTGTGCACCCTCCAGGGTACATGCTATCGCCCGGCGCCAGCTGCCAATCCATACTGTCTCGATGCTCCGCACAGCTCCAGTACTGCAACACGAATGAGGAAATTTGCGAAGGTGTACCCCTTTTATATCGTTCACTGCTGCATATGAGACCTCCCTTGCTAACATTTGAAATCTGTGATAGGAAAGTACTGTGCATTTGGTAAATTTTCTCTGAAAAATCAGCATCATAAGACATCACCTTATATTTTGATTATTTTCAATAGCTTAAAATTGTTAACGGATAATGTTTGTTAATTGATTTGATACGCGGGAAAATTTCCAACCGATTGATGTTAACATTTTGAAAATCTATCGAGAATTTATTAAGTTATTAGCGTTTAATTTGTAACGATATTTCGTGACGGTCGCTGATTTTTAGATTTTCAATTGACACTTTACCCTTCCCGTAAGACGTAGTCTACGTCAAAACGCGAATATTGGTGTATTTTGTCGAGAGACACTCACGAGAAACCTCAATGACCACCTTGTGGGAATTGGCTCGCAACCGCAACCGCGTAATCGCTCATCTTCTAATAAGTGATGAATTTTTCAAACGAAGGATATTAGATTTCGATCTGGAGGTCTGTCCAGATTCTGTTCCATATTTCTCATTTTTTTTTTTTCAAGAAACGTCTCCAAATGGTGGCTCTCTGGATAGACCATTAACAGTACTGGAATTCTCTATGACTCTTTTTTCAACAAACAACTCCTCGCCCGGAAGCGATATGATAAAATTCAATCTTCTGAAACATCTCCCAGATATCGTAAAAAGACGATTGCTGGACTTATTTAATCCATTACTTCGAAACAACATCGTACCGCCCGATTGTCTAGCGCTGCTTTCCACAGATATTCAACTGGCCGTTGCGCGCAAGAAGCAGCTGGCTTCAGTATTCTTGGACCTTAAGGGAGTTTTTGATTCAGTTTCCATTCAAATCCTGTCAGATAATCTGCAGAGATGTAGACTTCCCGGATGTTTTTTATAATTTTTTGCACAATTTGTTGTCAGAAAAGCAAATGATCTTCTCACTTGGACACTTGGACTGACGACTTCCAAAATTAGTTGCATAGGTCTGCCCCAAGGCTAATGTCTCATCCCTCTCCTTTATAACTTTTACGTCACAGATATTGACAATTGTTTGGCAGAACAATGCACGCTAAGACAACTTGCTGACGACAGTGTTGTTTCCTTAAGAGGCTCACATGTCGTCAACTTGCAAGGACCATTGCAAAATTTCCTAGATAGCCTATCTTTTTGAGCTAGGAATCTAGGGATCGAATTTTCACCGCAGAAGACTGAACTGGAGATGTTCACTAGAAAGCGGTATCCAGCCCAATTGCAGCCTAATATTTTTAGCAGAAACATTACCCAATCATTATCTTTCAAATACCTTGGGGTCTGGTTTGATTCCAAGTACATTTGGAATGCCCACATTACGCATTTGAAGCAAACTTACCAAAAAAGGATCAACTTTCTTCGTTCAATTTGCGGCACATGGTGAGGTCTTCATCCAGGAGACCTCATAACTCTATATAAAACAACTATTCTCTCTGTTCTAGAGTATAGCTCTTATAACTTTCTCTCGGCAAGAAAAGGTCACCTTATTAAATTGGAACGAATTCAATATCGTTGTCTGCGTATTGCTTTTGGCTGTATGCACTCATCGCATAACATGAGTCTCGCAGTTCTGGCAGGAGTTAAACGCCTCCAGAACCGGTTCTGGGAGCTCTCGCTCAAAATAATAATCACATGAGGAGTAAAAAACACATTTTTAATAAAAAAAAAAAAATGTAAGAAGTGGTAGGGCCACCACTACATATCGTCGGATATGTGTCTTCCGTGCTATACTCCAGACCGTGCTCACTGCAGCTATAGCAGTTCCTCATGGGATCTCATTATTGAACTTCGTTCAATAATAATTCCGCGAATTTTTAGTGAAAAGCGCCAATACGTCAATTCTGAAAAAGGGTGTTTCACTGATGGGTCTCGCCTCAATAGATCCACTGGCTTTAGTGTCTTGAATGAAAACTCTAGCACCTTCCACAAACTTCAGGAACCATGTTCCGTTTATGATGCTGAGCTGGCAGCAATCAACTTCGCATTGGGGATGATTTCCAACATACCCGCAGACCATTACTTCATCTTCTCGGACAGGCTCATTTCGATTGAGGCCCTTCTGTCAATTAAACCTAGTAGACGCTCATCTTATTTTCTTTCAAAACTAAGGGAACAGATGAGTGTGCTGGTCGAAAGATCATATTTGATCACCTTTGTATGGGTCCCTTCACATTGCTCAATCCCAGGCAATGAGAAAGCGGACTCGTTCGCAAAGGTGGGTGCCCAGGAAGGCGATTTGTATGATAGACTAATTTTACTAATTAATATGTCAGTTAAATCTTTCGAGTTGCCAAACCAATTGGGACACTGGCAATCTAGGACGGCTGTTACATTCCATCATTCCTATTGTTTCATCGAGGGCGTGGTTCTAGGACCTGCACGTAAGCCGTGATTTCATCCGTGTGATGAGTAGACTTATGTCCAACCACTACCAGTTAAACGCACATCTCTATCGAAGTTACCTCGTGGACAGTAATCTTTGCCGATGTGGTAACGGCTATGATGACATCGATCACGCAGTCTGGCAATGCACGGATAATGACGCAGCCAGAACACGACTTTGAATACCCTAGAGGCTCAAGGAAGACAACCTTATGTTTCTATGAGAGTTGTGTTAGGATCTCGCGATCTGTGTTATATGCAATCGATACACTCAGTAGCAAAAAAAAAAGCCGAGCAAAATTTTGCTTCCATAATTCGTCATATTCAACCTTCTGTAACTTTTTCAATTATCAATATTTTTTGCTCAATTTTTGACAGAACTATATTTAATGTATTGACCTTATGTGACCAAAATTTCATGTTCATACAATTTTTAAATTTGAAGTTTTGATAGCATATGTCAAAACAGTCGTTTTTGGACATCCCAATTTCAAAAATACGTACTTTTGTGATAACATTAGGTAGCATGATAAAAATTTCAGCACAGCCTAAAAAATAATGTGGACAAAATTTGAACTGTTTCCATCAAGGGGTTTGGACCACAGCTGGCGTCAAAGTTGACGCACCAATATGAGTATTTATCTTTTTCACACGGTATTGACCTTGCTGAAATATCGGTGCAAAAAAAAAGCCGAGGCGAATTCATCTTGTTAATACACATGATTTGTTACGCGTGATATTTACGAAATAACAAGTGTAACCCATGAAGAACTTCAAAATATGGCATACAATAGGTATTGGTTTGTGAAAGCTACGTTTACAGTATTATACAGTATTATTAGCAGAATTCGCCTCGACTTTTTTTCTGCACCGATATTTCAGCAAAGTCAATACCGCGTGAAAAAGAGAAATACTCATGTTGGTGCGTCAACTTTGACGCCAGCTGTGGTCCAAACCACTTGATGAAAACAGTTCAAATTTTGTCCACATTATTTCCTATACTATTTTAGGCTGTGGTGAAATTTTTATTATGCTACCTAAATGTTTTACAAAAGTACGTTTTTTTTAAATTGGTATGTCCAAAAACGACTTTTTTGACATATGTTATCAAAACTTCAAATTTAAAAATTGTATGAACATGAAACATAAGGTCACATAAGGTCAATACATTAATTATAGTTCTTTCAAAAATTTAGCAAAAAATATTGATAATTGACAAAATTACAGAAGATTGAAGGTGACGGTTTATGGAAGCAAAATTTTGCTCGGCTTTTTTTTGCTACTGAGTGTATATGTGTTTCTTCATATGCCTAGTATAAGAGTTTAATCTGCTTGAGTTTTTTTTTCTTTTTATTTATTAGTTTGTGTTTGTTTTGTTTTGACATCTGAGGAGTCTCATCGTCGGCCAATGGTAGCCACAACCGGCCGAACACAAAAAGGGAGCCCTGATAATTCCGCACAAAGTTAAAGTGCTGGCTATGTTCCATGTTCCTCTGTCCAAACCATCCCAAAAAATGTCAGATATTTTAACCTCGGGTAAACCGCGAGTAATCTGAGTCATACAGTTTAATTATATTAAAAAACGCGAGTCATACAAATTAATTATATTTAAAACCAATGAATTATTGGCTCCATATAGCTAACTCAATTGAGCCTCCCAAACTTGTTGGATAAAAAATAATTTCAAACAAAACCCTTTTAGCTTTTTATCACCTGAGACATAAAATATTCATTTGAATGCATCAAATAACGCGTTCATATCAAAAGTAAATAGGCGGACAAGAGATTTTAATCATTTGATTTTATTCAAAGGATTACACTCATGTCTCTACGTATGATTTTCTCCGATGAAGTTCAGAATGCAAACATCTGTGTATACTTTTCCGCTCGGTCAAATACGTGAGAATAGTTTGTTTTATTGTTTATGAAAGTCATGTGATAAGAACAAAACTCTAACGTACCGCATCAACAGGCGTTTTTTTTGGGTTACTTTACTTTATTTCCTGACCAGTGCTTAAAGAAATACTATTGAAAAGGGAAGCTGTTTGGTTGGGAAAAGGCACAAACAAATACTCAGAAGCGCCAGCTTCAGACAATTATAGGAGGGGCAAGGTATATTTGATTTTTTTTTATTGAAGCATGAAGGTTTTCTAAATGGTCATTCCTTTGAGGTTGTCTTCCATAATGCCTTTTCGCATGATTTTTAGAATCAGAAACCGTTCTTTTAGAATAATCTTTGTTTTCTTGGAGGTTTTTCGGAGTTTCAACGAGAATTCAGTTCAAATTATCATAGATGACATAATTAGAAGTGTTTACATTAATATTTTTTACAGATTTTATCTCTATTATTATAATTTTCAGCCATAGACTGGTTCGTCATGCCTGGAGACGACTTGGAACCAACATATTGATTTTTGTTTCGTCTCTGCGTCTCAGATTGTTTTGAGATTTTTCGTCTCAAATAATACCAACAGGAATTTAACCCACACCCAAAGAGGCAACCACGATTCCAACTAAAAGGTATACGATTTTTTCAAGTTTCGGAAATTTATATTTTTAATTTCATAACAATTTCCCTTGAAAAGTATAAACTGAAATTGTGTTATGCTTTTTTACATCAGCTATTAGGACGTTGTTAAAAACCTAAATGGAAGACTCATAATTATAAAAAAAGAACGAAGGGCGCCCAAAAAATGACTGAATAAAATCTTGTGTGATGCACTAATTGTTTTTTGCGAAATCCATTTGACGGATACTTTCATTTTTGGCTAAAAACTGCTTTATCATTCTTAAGAATTTAGTTTGCTGTTCAACTTTGAAATGGTGAACCACAAACTTCTATGTGTAAGCTTGCAAGTTTTTCAAAAAATCGGTATGGGAAAATTATCCAAAATCAGTATTTAATTATATCAATGTTTATCCAAATGTTCGGAAAATTTTATTCATGTTTTTCGAGTTGCATTTTTCGCAAGATCTTAAAAAATAATCCTAACCAATCTTCACATAAAATTTATATTTCTAAAAAGTGTTGAGACTCGTATCCGCATCTTAATTCAAAAAGTTTAATTAAATTTAATTTAATTAGTTGTATTCAAAGCATCAAAAAAGAATTTCATATTATCGTGTATCATGCAAGGACAAACATTCATTGCCAATGAATCATTAGCATAAACACATTGTTAGGGTCTCTTAGTTTTCAAAATGAGGTAAATGAAACAGATTCCCGTTCATTTTTGCATAATTTTAAATATTGTTGATATGATGTATTCAACATTGTTAGGGCCTTAGTTTTCAAAATGAGGTAAATGAAACAGATTCCCGTTCATTATAACATAAAAAGGCGCTTTTGTATGTTTTGACGAACTTCATTGGGTAATTTTATAGCAACTGTATCTTTCAACTCTGGAAATGATGTTCGAGGTGAACTGGATGATTCCTGTGCAAGCGCCCTGTTATAGGAATAGTTTGATAAACTCTCTACCTAACCTTGAACAAAATTAACAAACCATATACTTATATGAAAAGCATATTTTTAATAACAAAAAGCAAATTGGAAGGCGAAATTTTTCGAATTAATTTTATTTTGGCATGAAAACGAGTGACTGGCTCATTTTCGAGCACTATTCAAAAACAAATAAAAAAGTTCATCGCCAAAACTACCTATAGAGATTTTTGAATTACTGAACAAGAAATTTTTTCTTCAACATATTCCATAATCCAGAAAAATGATTTTCCCGGTTTTTCCAAGAAATTTTCCTTCACTATGGAAAATTTTGCAAGAAATTTTTTTAAGGTTAATTTTTTTTCAAATTCTTGAAAAAATTTCATTAAAGCTTGGATAAAAAGTTTGATCTACGATGATCCATTCTTGAATTATGAATTTTTTAAGTAAGTGATGTTTGGATGAATCGGAAAACTTCAATTGACGTTTTCCCGGGGAACTGGCAACCCTGAATTAATTTATATTTTGTTTTTTTTTTTCATATATCCATGAACCCTACGCGTGGACAAAATTCCGTAACACCCTTTGGATCAAACCTGTCCGATAATTAAAAAAATTCCCCATATACAGCATCTCGCCGTACTTCGCTGAAACGAACCATACCTAAATTGTAAATATTTAGCTCCCGTTTGACAGCCTATTCTGTCAATCCGTTAGAAAAGCATGTTGAATTTGTCCGCAGGAACCTGGTATTAGCGGGTCTACCCAACTAGTCTGGTAACAAATTTGGATTGTTAGACACTGTGACACTGTTTTTGTTCCCAAATCATTCTGAATACCAAAAGACTCGTCAATAAGTTATTGGGTTCTGTCCTGTTGTACTTTTTATTCCTCATTGTTACTGATAAATCCATGTATGTCCAACATCGTGTATTATGGACGGTATTTAGAGCAAAACTTTTGCTTGCATATAACATTAAATGAAACCAGGAGCAGATAATTATGATTTATAGCTTATCTGATTAAATTTAGCGAGTGCGTCAAATAATGCCCTTTGCAAATTCTAGGTAAATCATTGCTAGAATACTCATTTAAAATTCCTACAAAACACACAAGTAGTTAAACGCATATCCATAAAAGTTGTCTCATTCTCAGATGAAATTATTTTGCTTGACTGATACCACAACATTTTCCAAAGGATTGCTGCTCTGAGTCTTATATCTATTGTTTTTCGATGGTATATTCCGCGATAACCAGCGTCTGTTTTAGGCATTGTCAGTGAACTGTTCACGTAAATCAATGCCATGTAAACTCGGGGGCTTGAGTTGATCAAATTTTTTTTTTGTTTTTTTTTTGATCTCATAATGCAAACCAATAGCATCCATACTGTTGGCATGACTCGGTACAGAAAATTAAATAATTTTTTATGCGTACCTCAACGCCAGCTGAATAAAGAATAAATCAAATACCCAAGTATCACACAAAACATCTCTTAGAATGATTTATAATTGTATGTTTTATAAATGTATTATAAACGTATTGCAAAACATGTGAACGATCGAACTGAAAATACTTTTTTCGCAGTTGCAAGTGATAAATACCTTATTATTGTTGTTAAAACATGGTTCCATACATTTATAAAACATGAACAGGACAAGATTTTATGGGTAGTTCAACATAATGTTAAAATTACATTACACCAACCATGTTTGGAAAAAACGTGTTTTTTTTTTCATGACGATGACTTTGTTGTACAAGATTGGTGTTTCCCTGATACTCAGATACTCAGAGCTGACTTTTCAACAATCGGAGTTGGCTTAGCAAAGAAGCTACAAACCTATCACGCCAAGGTCTAGTGTTCAAATCCCACGCTTGGCGATGTTATATTTTTGCATGAGGATATTTTTTTTCTTTTCATTTCATGTTTATAAGGCTTCGCTTTTTGTGCTTTTAACGTCATATTAAAGTATGAAATAAAGTAGTATCCCCTCTATTGAAAACCTGTTTTTGTCATTTGACAGTATTTTCAACTTGTTTAATACAAATTGTGTTGCTTGGCTACCTGACTAAATAAGCCTCACTTGATTCATTGCTCTCCCATGCATTGAAAGAGTCCTCCTTTAGCTCAGTCGATAAAGACACTAACATTTTTTCCTTCCCCGATTACCGTAATGACGTGACCGCGGTTATTGAACGTATAAAGTTTGAACTCTCAAAACTTACACATTTAGAAGTTCCTTTCACCGGTTGTCTGTGCCATTTTGCTTGTACTGGTTAATCACGAAGTAGGAACTAATTACGAAGCGTTCGGTCATCTATGCTATGCTATGCGATGCGTTTATTTCCGCGATGTTTAATTGATGCTCAATTTTGAATTTCGTCATGTTTCATATTTTGGAATTCAGCATACGAAAAAAGGCAATCTTTAAAATCAATTATCGAAAATCAGCTAAACCAAAAGGATTTGCTTTTGATTCCGCAAAAATCGAGATGAGGATTTTTTTTCCTGACATACTTTTGGAATTTTTTACGATCATTCCACGGTGTACATAATTGAAGTTTGTCATAATTTACCTATAATAATGGATTATTGAACTTTTATTCGTGGTTCACAAAAAAAAGGATGACCCGGAAGTAAAACGGTATCTACTACTGAACTCTACATATTTTGGAAAAGTCAAAGATGCCATGCCCCTCCTAGCTTGGCGCCCCTGTCACAAACACACAATACGATAAAGAAGTGAAAAACGTACATGCACCATTAGAGACCAAGGTCGGCCATCCTACTGCTGAGGATGAACGGACAGGGGAAGAAAGCAACGGAAGGCTGTGCATGAGTACCAAATTCAATTTGAGCTCAGGTTCAGGTAAATTTAATTCATTTTAATTTCTACGTCTTCCTAGGTATGCCGGTATGCCATTCGACTTCACTGCGATTTTCCTATACGGATGGCAGAATTGGATAAGCTATTTCTGAATTAGGGAATGTGTGTTATTTTTATTTGTAATTATGTAGGTAATTAAATTTATATATTTTCTACGTGTGCTCCCAATGAGGGAAATTGAGTTTAAACTAGAGAGGAAATTTTACGATTCAATTGTGTGATTAAATTTATTCTGCAGAAGTATGTTTGCGGATGTGATTGTGACTGTCAGCTAATGAGTGTAATCTTCTGCAGAACATTAAATGTGATACTACCTGTAATTCTTTGTAGATTATATTTGAGTTTAATCATTCTTTTAAATAACACTGTTGGTAATGGTTTTATTGTAAAAATTATGGATTTCAGATCTTGTTCTATGATTGTTACATTCTAACACATGTTTTGGATACTTATCGCAAGCTAGATTACCTATAAATGAACAAGAAATAAAGTTCTGTAGACTAACCATCTTAGGAAGAAGTTCACTTAAGAAAGCCAGTTCAGTTTCTTTTGCATCAAATTATTTCAAATATAAAAAAAAACAAAAATACATATACCCACACACAAAGAAACCCACACACCCACCAACCAACTCTCTTTTTTTTTTTTGAATTGATACCCCTTACAATTTAAATTTTCAAAAAAAAAAAAAAAAAAATTATAACACCAATACCAACAAAAAACAAAATTTTACGTTCATACATAACATAACACTACAAAACGATCAAACATCTAGGGTTATTAAAACATGGTTTGAATACTTTATCATAAACTGGACAAGTACAGCGTTAAAAGTTAAAGGGTGTCCACAGTTAAATTGCATCACTTTCAATAAGCTGTAACATTTCGCCCTTTGGGTTGATTTCAACGAAATTTTGGGTGAAATGACCTCAGCGTGTATTGTTTACACTGCGTGAGTTTCATTGTGAAATGTGTCGTAGTTTCGAAAATGGAGTCGAAGGAACAGCAAGTGCGCGAGAACATTTTGCACACGCACCTCGACAACCCACTTCTTTCGCACCGAGCCATCGGAAAGATGTTGAAAATTCACCAGTCTACAGTGTCTCGTGTCATAAAACGTTTCGGGGAACGTTTAACTGTCGATCGGAAGAAGGTGAGTGGAAGAAAAAGTGTTCCGTACTGTGTGAAGGATCACAAGCGAGTGGTTGCTGCCTTTAAACGCAAACCCAACTGTTCCGTTCGGGATGTCGCGAAAAAGCTGCACTTGACCAAAAGTTTCGTGCAGAAAGCCAAGAAACGAGCCGGGCTCCGTTCATTCAAAGTTCAGAAAGCTCCAAACCGCAATGAAAAACAGAATAGGACAGCTAAAACTCGTGCGCGTAAGCTGTACACACAAATGTTGATGAAACCACACTGCTGCATCATGGACGATGAAACACACGTAAAAGCGGACTTTAAACAAATTCCCGGCAACCAGTATGTGACTGCAAAAGACAAGTTCGATGTTCCAGAGTCTCTCAGGAAACAGCAAGTGTCAAAGTTCCCCAAGAAATTCATGATTTGGCAGGTGATTTGTTCGTGTGGTAAACGGAGCAAGCCTCTCGTGACAACTTCAACTGTAAATGGTCAAGTATACCTGAATGAATGCTTGAAAAAACGATGCTTCCGTTTCTCAAAACACACAATGTTCCAACAATTTTTTGGCCGGACCTAGCCTCTTGTCACTACTCCAAGGATGTTCTGGAGTGGTACAAGACGAATGGTGTAAATTTCGTGCCGAAGGATCTTAATACCCCAAACTCTCCAGAGTTGCGGCCAATTGAAAAATAGTGGGCTATAATGAAGCACGAACTTCGTAAGCATCCTAAAGTTGTCACTACAGAACAGGAAATGTTGAAGTCATGGTTGAAAGCGGAAAAAAATTCGGTTCAAGCGTTGTACAAAATCTTATGCGTGGTATTAAGAAGAAAGTTTGGGCTTTTGGATTTGGTGGAGAAATACAGTGAAATAAAAATACTTAACCAAGATTATACATTGTATTTTATTCCCTGAATATTTCATGACAATCGGTTGAGAGACTTGTTTTTGAGGGCGAGTTTAATGAGTAATGCAATTTAACCAACAATCAATGTGCAACTAGCGATTTGAAATTGGTTCCCTGTTGTAGAACCCCTAGTTCCGAAGTACACCTGCAGTCTGCACCTTGCCATGCACTCTTGCGCTTTTTAGTACCTTTTGGTACAAGTATTTTGGTTTTTATTTTGATTCGCTATGTTTTTTTGACAGATTATTTGAGAGTGTATTGGTGTGAGTTTCGGCCTTAGGGGCGAATCATTAAGCTTGGGACCGAGCTTGGGACCGGTGTGCTAGTATTTCCTGAGCCAAAAAAAATATTCGTTTTCTTCATGACTATCCACCCCCTAAACAAATTAAAAATTTTTTCCCTTTCATTATCCCTTACTATTCTTCTTTTCTGGTTCTCAAATTTCCGTTTTTTATCTTTTTATAAAAAAAAAAAAAAAAAAAAGATCATGAATTTTACCGATGCTCATGAATGTATGCATAAAGGTGAATCAGAACGCTGAGTAACTATTGCTGTCTTTATCTAAGGGATGAGTCATACAAATTTGCCACTTAAGTTTGATTGGTTAATCGGGTATAGTTATCGAAATGAAACACAAATGTTAACAGTACATCAGTATGTGTATTTATTTTAGCTTACGTCGGTTAAATTTAAGGATAGGTCTCCTTCTGTCTTCCAAATTCCACGCTTCATCATGTATTCGGCCATGCGGTTTCGATAAGACGGAGTTCAAAACAGTTTGGTGGGTTCATGTCAGGGGATTAGTCACTCTGGAACGTTGTTTTTCTTTTTTTTAAAGACATTAACTACATCTTCAACTCGAGGTTGTACAGACTGAAAATTTAACATAGAGCAAATTACAACGGACATTTTAAGATTACACCCAGTGGACCAGTATGGACATTTTCGGTTTGCGAAAAGTTACAAAGGCTGCCTATTTGCCGAGGTTGATTTTTTTAAGCAGGTGGGATATTACTACGTGAATTATAAAGCGATCACATAGAATGCTGAGGATTGTTACACATATTCTGATGGAAGGGATGCTGAAGGCAATGATACGTTGAGGAGTAAACTTTTTGTATCCGATATTCATTTGAATTCATTTTTTTTTTAAACTCAAACTGTACTTTATTGATGAGATGAAAATTTTTCGAATGAAGTGAGTATTACAATCCTTAATACTTACCGCATGAAATATGAGTTTATTCGAATATGAGGGGATATCGGGTGAAATGGACAATTCCCTGAGGTCAACCTTATATAAAACCATCACCATTCGATTCTCCGGACATTTACACATAACTACAGTGCAAGTTATAGTAATATTACTCGCGCTAATCTTTAAAACATGGTGCGTTAATGATGATCTGTATGTACAATATTTTATTTTTATTTGTTTAAATGAACCACATGTAAGAAACTCATTTTGAATTGAATTTTTTTTGCCATACATGAAGATGCTGGATCTTATCCCTTATTTAAAATAATGATTCTTCCAAAGTTTGCATTGGTAGCGGAATCTAAAACGATTTATTCAGAGCCGAGTAAACATTATTTTTTTACAAAAGAGTCAATAAATAATCCTCGATTGTTGTACTTCATGGCAGCTTCCATCAAATACGAGCTTGGATTTGATAATTTAATTATATTTTGCAAGGCCACTTTTACATAATCTTAATACAAAGGATACTAAAAAACAACAGTCCCTCCTCAACGTGAAATAAGTTAGATACACCAAAACATCCGAGAACAGATATTCCAATAAATCATCCATTCTGCTACAATTATTGCGTTAACGGGCATGGAAATGTGGGTGAAGTTTTTCACGAAGCAGTTTGCTTTATTTATTATGTATTTTTATAACCCCGTTGAGGGTAATCCGCACGTCTCACAACGTGGCAATAAGACACGCAGTGCTAGTGTTAAGTTGATGCAGCATGCTGCGGGTAAATTACGCAAATCGCCGCCGTGTTTGTTCGTTGTTTGCTTCTCTGTCCACTGAGCTACTGAATGCGGATCGTTGGCATGGCAGATAAATTACGAAACGAAGAAAATGTGTGGAGGCAGCGTATCTTGCATATCTCACTCAACACCTCGGCGTGATGTTTATTATCCATCCCAGACGGATCAACAGTGATGACGTCCTGGTGTTTGAATAATAGTTGTGAAGTATGGTGTAATGGTCCTGATTTTATTAGAATGGAGCTATTTATTATGCTTAACGACCACTTACGTTTCTATTATCAAGCATCCTTACTTCAACCCTGACACAAAGAAAACATTTGAAAACGGTGTTGGTATTCGTTTATCAAATTACCAACCGCTGGTAGCTCGAGCTTTTTGCATTTCCTTTGCGCATATTTCAAATGCAAAATATCGAAATTCTGAATAGCAGCTAGTGGCATTTTGGCTGTGGAGTAAGCAGGTATAAAACGCACCTCTTAAGAACAAGAGAATATGTTAGCAGCATAACTATGAAGGGAAAATCATTTCAGCGCAGATGCTCTTTAAGATCCCTGATAATACCCTATCTGCATCAGATACGGCTGTTTCTTCTCGAAAATATGACTGGTATGACAACGACTCATGGGAAGTCTACGGGAAGTATCAAAGCTTACGGAAAGGCTAAGTGCGAAAGCCAATTAAAGTGTAGACTTCTGGTGGATTATCTTCTCACGAACGTATATATTGAAAAAAAAATGAGTTGGAGCCTTTTATGTGACAGTCCGGTCTAAACGTCATTTTAACTGGTAGCATCTTGTTTACATTCCTCAGTTGAACAATATGTGGTTCGATATTATGCATATGTATCTCGTTCATTATAAGCAACAGGTCGCTAACGGCAATCAAACACTATCCTAAAAAAAGGATTATGGATTTTCTATGAAGCACGGTCACAAAATTCACGTACTATAGAACTACTAAATAATTTCCGTTGCTTATTTAAATAATATACACATATTTAAACTCCATAATACAAATAAATAATAAACACATAATTATAAGTAATTTTAAATACTACTCAAGCGAAACATGGATTGAATTTGAATTTTAACAATATTGTTTTATAAAAAAATTATTACAATAACACCACCTTTTTTTCCACACACAGACACGTGTTTTTTTTCTCACCCTAAAAAAGATAAAAATAAAAAAAATTAAAAAAAAACATTTTTATCCCCCCCAAAAAAAAAAATATTTTCAAATCTTTTACCACTTTTTTTTCATTGCCCAGTGAACAAGCGAACGGTACAGTTCGTTCGGTCAGCTCTCCGTTGCTTTGGAAGCTTTTCACGAGTTGTTTCAATTCTACAGTCTTAAGTTTGTTTGCGCTCGCGAGTGAAATCGAGTCTTGGTTTTCTGAAGAATAAAAAGTTGTGTGATAAGCAGTGCAACAACGTCATTAATTGCAATTAGCAATATTGCCACGATCTAAAAGCCATATTGCTCTGCATCCATACGGCAAGCACACCAACAGTCCATCGTGTGTAGCGTGCAATCGTTCATCTGCCAACCACCACCGACCACCGTCATCATCATCGCTGAGCTCCACGTCTAACCGGTACACGCGGCCACACATCGTCGCTCGGCAGCAGCAGCATATTCGTCGCCCGTCTGGAGTAGATCAGTGATACATGCAAGATAAGTTTTTGTTTCTCGCTCTTCTGAATTCATTTTAATCGTGTTGTGTGTGTGAGTGTGGAGAGTGAGTGAGAGTGTGTGAGAGTGTGTGTGAGAGTGTGCTTGGGTTAAGTTTGTTTATCTGTGATTGATTGTAGATAATTACGTTAGTGGTTGAGCGTCATAAGCTCCCACAAGCGAGCCATGGATGATTTATCGGAAGATGAATCATTTATGGCGCAAAATGATGGGGTTGCTCTTAAAGTTACCCGATCGCGTGCTTATCCAGATAGTTCAGCTGATCCTTGGGTTATGTATTTTCGGCCCAAAACGAAACCTCTCAATATCTACCAGATTTCAAACGATCTGACGAAACGATTCTCGGCCGTGACCGAGATAATTAAGGTGAGACTCAATAAACTAAAAGTCGTTGTGTCCAACCTTAAACAAGCTAACGAAATTGCTGTCTCTCAGTTTTTTACACTGGAGTATTTAGTGCACATCCCAGCTCGAGGTATTGAGATTGAAGGGGTGGTCACCGAAGCGAGCTTGACCCCTGAGATCCTGTTGAAGCAGGGGGTTGGTCGCTTTAAGAACCCTCTGCTTCCTTCAGTCAAGATACTTGATGTGCGAAAACTAGGCACAGTATCGATCACTAAGGGTGAAAAGAAATTTACCCACTCAGACTCGTTTCGTGTGACTTTTTCTGGTTCAGCCCTCCCTCAATACGTCGAGTTGGGAAAACTTCGACTACCTGTGCGGTTGTTTGTACCTCGGGTAATGATCTGCGAAAAATGCAAGCAGATGGGACATACGACCTCCCATTGCAGCAATAAGGCACGCTGCTCTAATTGTGGGGAGAAACACGAGAATGGCGCCTGCGCAGACAGCACACCGAAATGCGCTTTCTGTAACTCCTCATGCTCTCTCGTCGTGCCCGGCGTACAAACAACGCGGGGAACAATTAGAACGCTCGCTAAAACAGCATTCTAGGCAATCTTTCGCCGAAATGGTGAAACAAGTCTCCCCACCACCCAATGCCAATACAAATCCCTTTGCTCCTCTGTCAGATGACGAGTCTGACTTTGATTCGGCTGAAGAGGGAACATCGTTCAATTTTCCGGAAGGTGCTTCAAGGAAGCAAAGACGCGTATGCCCACGGAAAGCTGCTGAAAAGAAGCCCGAGACCAGCTTGCCCAATTCAAAAAAAGGTGGAAAGAAGGAAAATCCAATTCCTCCTGGTTTTCGTAGTACTAACTACACCCAGGACTTTCCATCTCTTCCGGGGACATCCAAACCCCCTGATGCCCCTATTTTAAGAACAGAAGCCCCTTCCTCAACTGGGCTGTTCTCATTCGATTTCATTGTGGAAGGTATCTTCAAGTACCTCGAAATTTCTGACCCTCTCAGAAATTGTTTTGGCAATGCTTCCCACAGTGAAGACTTTTTTGAAGCAATTGACAATCAAGTCGCCCCTCCTTGCAGCAAAAATTTCCTTCGATGGATAATTTTCCAAATGAGGTCGGGGATTTGATCTCTGTTCTGCAGTGGAATTGTCGAAGTCTTATTCCTAAATTGGAATCTTTTAAATTTTTAGCTCACACTACCGGTTGTGATGCATTCGCTCTTTGTGAAACATGGCTCTCTTCCGAAATCAATCTTCTGTTTCATGATTTCAATATTATCCGTCTTGATCGTGAAGATTCACGTGGAGGGGGAGTACTTTTGGGGATCAAAAAGTGCTACTCCTTCTATAGAGTGAATTTTCCTCAAACTCCAGGTATTGAAGTTGTCGCATGTCAGGCTTTTATTAAAAATATAAGCCTTTGCATTGCTTCTGTCTATATTCCTCCTAGAGCCTCAATTAACCGAAAACAACTTTCAGATATTTGTTCGGTCCTTCCTTCTCCACGGTTGATCATGGGAGATTTTAACTCTCACGGTACAGGCTGGGGAGAACTGTACGATGACAACCGGTCTTCCCTGATATATGACCTCTGCGACAACTTCAATATGACAGTTCTTAACAATGGAGATGTAACACGTTTGGCTGGAACATCCTCAGTTGGCAGTAGATTAGACCTCACACTTTGTTCGAATTCATTATCGTTGGATTGCACATGGAATGTGATTCTAGATCCCCACGGTAGCGATCACTTGCCCATAAAAATTTCGGTTGCCACCGGGTTCAATCCGTCGAAATCTGTCAACGTCACGTATGATCTTACCCGTCACATCGATTGGACAAAGTTTAGGACAGCAGTAGATGAAGCCGTAACAGAGGTAAAAAGGCTTTCACCGCTGGAAGAATATAACTTCCTCTCCAACCTGATCTTAGACAGCGCGCTTCAAGCTCAAACTCGACCAATTCCAGGGACGTCATTTCGCAGGAAACCTCCTTCTCCATCAGCAATGCACCGAGGTTTACCGTAAAAAGTCCGACGCGTTTAAAGTTTTCCGTAGACGTGGAATACCTGAGCACTTCGAAGTATACACGGCTCTCGAACGCAAACTTAAGAGCCTCATCAAGGCCAAGAAACGCGGATACTGGCGAAAATTCGTGGATGGGCTATCGCGCGAGACGTCGATGAGTATTCTTTGGAACACGGCGCGAAGATTGCGTAACCGAACTACGAACAACGAGAGCGAGGAGTACTCGGACCAATGGATCCTCAAGTTCGCGCGAAAAGTTTGTCCAGATTCTGTGCCGGCACGGATCATTCCTCGCGAAACCGAGAATTCGATAGATGAGAACAGCCAATCTTTTTCAATGGTAGAACTCTCTCTCGCGCTCCTTTCGTGTGGCAATACGGCTCCAGAAGCTGATAGAATCAAGTTCAACTTGCTTAAGAACCATCCAGACGTCGCGAAGAAGTTTCTGGAGCTCAAAATTGTACCGGATGATTGGAGGCTGTTGAGAGTTATTGCCATTCAAAAACCTGGTAAACCCGCGTCCGACCACAACTCCTATCGACCCATCGCGATGTTATCTTGTATTCGAAAGTTGTTTGAGAAAATGATCCTCTTCCGTCTGGACAAATGGGTTGAGACGAACAACCTGCTTTCAGAAACTCAATATGGTTTCTGTAGGGGTAAGGGAACGAACGACTGTCTCGCCTTGCTTTCCACAGAGATTCAATAAGCTTTTGCTAAAAAAGAGCAAATGGCTTCTGTATTCTTGGACATAAAGGGGGCTTTTGATTCAGTATCTGTTGAAGTTCTTTCAGATAAACTCCACGCTTATGGCTTTTCACCATTAATGAATAATTTTTTGTACAATTTGCTGTCAGAGAAACATATGAGCTTCTCTCATGGAACCTCTACAGCTTCACGATTTAGCTACATGGGTCTCCCCCAGGGATCATGTTTAAGCCCCCTTTTGTATAATTTTTATGTCAAAGACATTGACGGTTGTCTAAGTGACAACTGTACGTTGAGACAACTTGCAGATGACGGCGTAGTGTCTGTCACGGGACCCAATGGGGTCGATCTGCAAGGACCCTTACAGGATACCTTAGACAATTTGTCTACTTGGGCTCTAGAGCTAGGTATCGAATTCTCTACGGAGAAAACTGAGTTGGTAGTTTTTTCTAGGAAGCATAACCCAGCACAACCGAAGCTTCAAATTTGTGGTAAGTCGATAACTCATTCTATGTCATTTAAATATCTTGGGGTCTGGTTCGATTCTAAGTGCACCTGGGGATCCCATATTGAGTATCTGAAGCGAAAGTGCTAGCAAAGGGTCAATTTTCTCTGCACAATTACCGGGACCTGGTGGGGAGCTCATCCACAAGATCTTCTAACGTTGTACCAGACAACGATTTGGTCGGTTATGGAATACGGTAGTTTTTGTTTTCAGTCAGCGGCTCGGTCGCACTTAATTAAACTGGAACGTATTCAATATCGGTGTCTTC